>JAODUK010000008.1:2687856-2700056 GCA_027564635.1 Typhlichthys eigenmanni | reverse complement strand
GTCAGAGCTTTCCAATGTGGCTCGGGAAAGGGAGGTTTGGGGTCCCCTGCTGAAGCTGCTGCCCCCGCAACCCGACTGGATAAGCGGATGAAGATGGATGGATGGATGTAAATCATTACACAAAACACTCTCTAAGGGGCATTGGCTAGACGATGCATGAAATATGCTACAGTATTACAATAAAATGGTATCCTCCACCATTTTGTGAGGGTCAATTCAGACTTTGAATGCATTCTTGTTGATGGAAGCAAGCTGTTGCTGTGTAAATCACGATCCCCGCTAAAGCTGCGAGGCACATTAGTAGGCCATGCGGACAACCACAGTCAGACGGAGAAGAGTGTCGGTTGGGACTTTGTGTGCTGCATTGCAGAAGCGTGTGTCACACACAGCAGTGCTTGGTCATAATAACATCGACGGTAGCGTTGGAGGGCAGCTGCGCGCGGGTCTCTGCTCCTCCACGCCTCGGCCCTGCAGCATAGCCCAGCGTCTAGTTCACGTCCAGCCGGGGAGACACGCCCAGGAGGAGGCAGAAGGGTGAGAGCTCAGTGGGACCAAACGGCAACAAAGACCAATGATCTCACACGCACACACACACACACACACACACACACGCTATTGAGCCATGCGCTCAGCGAGATACACGGTTTGAAAAGATCAAGTGAAAGCAGAGAGAAACACTTATATTGGCATAACCTTTAGATCCTCACTGGGATCTACTCCAGGCTATGCAGGCCCACGTGCACCAAAGCATGTAGAATATTAACCATGTCAATCCCTCGACATGCTCATCAGGGATGAGTCACACACAAACCTTCTGACTATCTGACAATCTGATTCACAGTCATCAGAAATCTGTTCGTCATCCAAACGTGGCACACGTGCTAGTCCCTGCACTGGGTCAGTCACTGCACACTTGATACAGACACATCATGCGCTGCACAGCTGAACAGCCCAGTGACATCTAACCTGTCGTTCCTTAGCCAGTATAGCACCTCTTCCCGGGGCTGCTGGTTAGTGGTGAAACAAGCGTCCCAGAAGGCAAAGTCACAGAGGAAACACTAGCAACTCCTGTTCTTCCTCATGCTCGGTGTCCTGTTCGAAGAGACGCACAGCCTGCTCCTTGTACAGCTGAGCCTCACAGAAACACCAACATGTCTGTCTCAATTGAGATCAGATTACGAAAGTAAGGTGCGGTGTTACAATTCCTCCGCAAGCAGGTTGTTTTAGTCCGTTTATTGTATGTAGTGTCATTACGCCTGCCTAGGAACTGCAGCTTAAAATTAGCCGATACGGCAAAACTGGCACATAAAGAAAAGTGTATTAATGTGCTGTCCCTGTAACGTTAAACAACATACATAATACATTAATGAAGTGAGTCAGCAGCAACAGAATATTTGATATTGAGAACTATTCATCTTGGTGAAAGGTCAGACATCATATTCAAATGGATAGTGTTTAATTGTACTGTTTATTTGTCTTTACCTGAATAGTCTGGTAAGGGTGGCCGATTCCCAGCCTACCTGTAACTATCCTTGATCAATCGCACTCACTGCAATTGCTTTGCATAAAAGTGACGTTATTGTAATACTTTATTCACTTATAATTAAAACAAAAACTATCAGGTGTCTGGTTATTACAATGTATTACACATCCCTTCAAATATAGGTTGACCATCTGCATTTCTGGTCATTCCATCATTTTATATCCACTGAATTAAAATCAATGGTGTCTTTCCTGAAGTACCTGAAGCCAACAGCCTGTCTGTGTGAAGTTAAAAGCTGTCTGTTTGTTGTTGGGCTTTCACTTTGGTCTGGTCTATCAGTGAGGTTTACAATCCTTAGCCCATCTTTATCTTTTTCATATATAGCTTACTGTACAGTGAAGTAGGTGTACTTTAAAGCCAAAAACAGTGTGTGCAAGATGATCTCAGTAGGCTAAATTATAACCCTAACTTCAGTGGGCTGGCATGACAGCAAACACTTCCACCATCCAAATAAATGTTTAATTCTTGATATATGGAAAGTGTTTTCAGACATATCAACTCTGTCTTCTGAACACATTTGGTACTTTTCAACTTTCACAGAAGCACAGAATATTGATATTATACAATAAAATGTTATTGTTTTATGGGCAGATGTGAGCATTATGACTCCAAATAAGCAGAAAAAGAAGTATATTGCAGCACGACTGCACAGCTTGTACCATAGGACTCCCTGGGACAATCCAGTCCCATTACAATTGCATTAATCTGTATTGTACCCGTTTGTAGTGAATGTAATAATTGTAGTTTGTAGTTCCAATCATGCTGCTGAGAGACCATCACAATCAATGCACATATATAGGCTAGGATATGGTGGGGTCTGAGAGAGTACAGGGGTGTTTCATTGGAGCCTGGAGATCTTGGAAATGGCAATTATGTAAGTTTGATCTATTGAGCGTTGTTTATGAACAAATAAAATAAGCTTGGATAGGAAACTGATTAATTGCAGGAGAAGAAAAAAACAATTATTAATATGAACATGGTTTACTTTTATATGTCTGAATGAAAATTAATTCACTGAATTCCATAGAGATAATGTAATGTATAATGTATATCAAAAACAATTATCTTTGAGGCCTTTGGAAGCCAGTCTGTCAAATGGCTGAAATGCATTTGGTGCAGTTGCTAAACATAGCGACTGTTCAAAATTACATTAGAACTGTAAAGTCCCGGGTCACCCAAATCTTTTGTACCAAATAATGTCTATATTTGCTCTCCTTTATTTGTCTCTGTAAGAGGCAGCAGCACGTTTCCTGAGTCAGCTCTGAATAAAGCAGCTTAACCTCTGCCTGTGGTCAGCTTGATGTGTATCAATGCACATACTCTCAGTCAATTATGTACTCTAATGTGCTAGAAAAACTGTCACTGCACAATCATATTGCAACGCCATACAGACATGCTCAGAGAAACAGAGTATCTGCACAGGGACAGTGGTGTCTTAGGGAAGTATTTGCTTCCATGCTCCTGTGAGACCCCATTGTAGACGTTTAAAGGTCAGGAAGAGATTCAGCGATTCAGAGGCAAGATTACAAATTACATTTGATTTTATATGTTCAAGATTAGTCTGACAATATAAATATATTTGCCATATGGAACCAAAAGACACCGATACAACGCATTCATATAATTCAAATTCAGTCATATTCACTCTTTCAAACTATACATGAAACGCTCTTATACGTAACAAGACTTTGCTGTGTGTGTTATACGAGTGAATACTGTCCACTCAAATGTGTGATTGTAGTTGCTATTTCTATTCAGTCAAAACACCTTCCCCAAACTCATTTGCGCCACAGAAATGCCCACATCTAACCAAACAAATCATCTCAGTGAGAGAGAAAGAGAGAGATCACTGCTGTTTGTGAGCGAAATGTGTGATGAAGTCTTGCAAATGCATGGTTCTCATCTGGATGGCAGTACCCCAGCATGGGCCCAAACAACAGAGGAAATGCTCTGCAGTCCTAAAATACCTATAAAACCTCTCAGACTGATCCTAGGTGCAATTACAGGCTAATGGGGAGTGGGGGTAATTAAAATACCCCCCCCCCCCTCATGTCTCTACATGTGGGGTGATTGGCCCTGCTGTTCCAAACAAACTTTCTGCAGCTATTTATAGTAAATTGTGTATTACGCAGCAATATTTTGCAGACTTAAATGAGACGTATCATTAGACTGGTAAATTGTCCCTGTTTTGCATTGCTGTGTGCCGGAAGCCTGAAGTTTCTCACGCCTCTAAGATTTGTGCATTTAAATAAAGCGTGGGAATCATGGTGTCGGAGCGATGAAGATGGCTGGAAGGTCAGAACAGTGGGAGAATGAAACATCGGAAATAGCGCTGACTCTTTATGAGCCATGTTTTTTTTATTTTGGCGGACTAACACACAACAACCTCACCACAAGCCGGTCGTTCTAGTCCATGCTGGTTTCTACCCTGCCTCTGCACCACAAAGTTAGCAATTCTTCAGCATCTAGCCTAAACACGCTCCAGAGAGGAGAGAGCTAAGCGTTTGATGCAGTCACAAAAAAAAAAAAAAAAAGAGCCTGAATTACTGTTCAGATTTTGCATTTGGAATGTTCTACAGAGAACCAGATGATATTTATAGTGTGGTTGTGGGTGTTGAGTGAGAGGATTGTGTCCTTACATGCTCATCTTGTTTGTACCAAGACATCCTTTCTGTTCCGATTAAAAAGGATAACTGCCTGCTGTGTGTATAGATAAAGACTACATTCACGACTTAATCTGTGCAATACTCTTAACCTCACTCCGCCCCTGCCGTACGTCGCAACGGCAAAACATCTGGAGAAACGCAGACGTGTGTAAGCTTGTGTGTGCATGTATGTGTGTGGGTGTCTGGGTGTGGGTAAGCAAGAGTGTATCTATCTTAAAATTTGGCACCCGGATAACTTTTGCAATCCACAAGTCCAAATACGGTCAAACAGGCAGGGACTTCTGGGATTTGGAGAGCGTACAGTTTAAGACAACATGCTGGCGAGGCAAAGTTTTCCTTCACAAAACCTTGGTGGGCGAGAGGGAGAGCAACAGCGATTGTATGTATGCAGAACACAAACATAACAGCTGGAACGTGTGGTTATCAAGGAATGGCAGGTGAAAGAATATATGTATGTGTGTGGTCAATATGCCATTTATCACATCTGTCATGTGATCTTTAAAGGTGTGCTTTATGGTTATTACAATGTATTACAAAGATCTCAAAGATTTGGCCGGTAATTTATATGCAGTAATGTGGATGAAACATCTGATACATATATTTATCAAGGAACGCCATGGGTGAAAAATATGTGTCTGTGTGGTCCATCACGTCGAACTGTCGTGAATACCATCTTCAAAGGTGCGCTCTCTGATCCGGCCCCTGGTCGCCATCGGTGGCAGGGAGAGGAGAGCCTGTCCTTATGTTTAGGTTGATCTCACTGGAGTTGCAGGAGTCCGAGTCTCTGGCGGAGCACGCTGCGGAGGGGCAGGGGGAGGGGGAGAGGCCGGGGAAGGGGCAGGGATAGACAGGCTCCTGGTGATGAACAACACAAGCCAGCAGCGTTGACCTCCCCTCTCTCTCGTCCTCCTCCTCTTGTTTGCCTTCCTCTTCCTCCCGCTCTCTCCTTCCCCCCTGCCTCCCCCCTTCCTCCTCGGGGAACGGAAGCGGTTCCCACGATGGGCCAGGAGGGTCCTCGCCGCGGCAACGGGAGGACCCCCGCTCTGCGTCAGCGGAGCTGCGCGCGGGCAGCTGCGCGGGCAGCTGCGCAGGCAGCTGCGCCGGGGAGTCTTCCTTCAGGTCCTCCGGGTCACTGGGGGAGTTCCGCTGGAGATGCTGCCGCCGGTCGCGGTTCTCGTAGAGCAGCGTGGCGGCGCAGATGAAGATGAAGAGGCCCGCCCCCATGACCATGGGCCCGGCCAGCTTCATCCTCTCGGGGTGTGAGCCGCCGCGGCCTCCCACAGCTCTGGGTGCGGCAGCGGTGGAGGAGGAGGAGGAGACGTAGCCGGCCACCGCCACAGACATCCCCACCAGCACCACGGCAACGCCCAACATGAGCCACACTCCCGGGCCTGAGCGGAGGTGCTGAATGCTGGTAGCCATGCTTGGCCAGTGCCGGCATGGTAACGGCCAGGCTGATCGAGGCTGTGGTGGTGACTTGCTGGAGGCTTGGCTGCTGTTGGGGCTGGCTGCTCTACTGGACCCCGCTGCTGTCATCCTCTCACCTCACTGGGCAGGGAGAGAGAGAGAGAGAGAGAGAGAGAGAGAGAGAGAGAGAGAGCGAGAGAGAGCGGAGTATAAATTTTGTACATAAATACAGTTTATCATTAAAGATAAATGTGACGGAGTCCATCCCATCCGGGACGCAAACCCCACTCCCCGGTGTAGAGAGGAGAGCAGTCGCTTGCAAGGGCATAGCATGCATCACCAGGGTGTCCTTTGAGGTGTTGGAGATTGAGATTTAACTTGCTGTGCCTGCAGCTACCAGCTGGCCAACATTACATACAGTTAAAGTAGTTTGGTGTGACCTGCTGCCACTAGGTGTCACACTAGAACACTGGCATCTCAGACAAATGCTTTGTAGACCAGGCACACGCATGCAGTACATGCAGCACACACACACACACACACAAGCACACGCACACGCGCACACACACACACACACACAAGTGCAGCCAGACCTGCTATGAAAACAGAGGTGTTTGGATTAGGCTACAATGCACAGTGGGAGTGTGATGAGATTCTCTGCTCAGGATGCAATTACTCCACTTGGAAATAGTTGTTTGCTACTATAATGGTTACTATTGTGTAGGCCATATGACCTTAAGGAGGCACTGGGAAGCAGAGGAGAAATATGACAGTGGAGGAAAAATGTATAAGAGTGTTAAAGTAGAAGAATTCACTCACAGGAATGAATGCTTCACAAAGAACATAGCTGTCTTAATTAGACCCCAATTACGTTCAGATATAATCTCTCTGCCTGGTATTTCAATAGACTAATAATCCATCGTCGAGGATGAACTGGAAAAAGGAAAACATAGACTATATCATATCTTGTAAAATGAACATGTTGCAGATTGTCTGTCTTTCACTGGGGAGTGGGGACCGCTAGTGACCCAGATCGTGTGACTTCACTTATGAGCTCACTACAATTGAGAATTGAAAGCAGTCACATTGCTGGCCGGGTTTTCCCCAACTATGCTTGCCTGTTTGAAGATTTAAAAACAGTATCTAGGCTATTTAATTGTCTTAAACTGAGTGGGAAAGCATTAGTCTATACTTTGAGCTCCTAAACTGTTTCCAAGCAGCTCGTGTGTCGTTTTTATATGATAGGACAGGATACCATTGCGTTTTTCTAAGTAGAATCGGCAAGCCGAGCATCGTGTTTAACTGTTCGCATTAACAAGTGCTGCTCTACAATTAAAACGTACTACAATTAAAAAGTTAGTAGCCTACATTAAGATACTCGCCTTGTTTCGTACGCCAACCTCCACCGTAGAAATATCTTGGCATTATTATAAGAGAACCGTTAAACAGGCTGCGCTTCTGTAACGATCTGATGCATTTCCTCTGACTTTGCTGCGTTCCTGTAGAGTTTCTCCTAATTCCTTCTGAGATTAAAATGTTTTCATCCTTGGTTAACGGCACTGGTGTGTAGCGCATGCGGAATGCTGATCCTCAAATGGTCTGTCTCGCTACTGTAAATGTGAAGTAAGGCTGCTTTCTCTATTCGTGTCTATTTTTGCATGTTTAGTAGAGTAGCCTACTTAACTGTGGTGAAAAGGTCGTGGGAATCACAACACGGGCCATTTCGCCTAGTTATTATTAGTATGGAAAAGCACACTAACATATAAAAACCTGACTATACTCATGAAATTGGTATTGGGTCTGACAGAATTCGTACTGAAGACCAGTGTGCATCTCATTTATTTCACCCATTCTCACACTCCAGCAAACACAGTTCACAAGCCCAAAAAATATCCTATATTGCCCCTTAAATTAAAATGCATAAAAAAAAACTATAGGCTACACATTCCAACCTTGCTGGTTTACAGTACACACAATTGTATAATGACAATGACCAATCATTTTCTGCTGAGCTTTGTTACAGTAGCCTATAGGCTGAGTTTCCATTGCAGAGGGGTGTAAAACCTTTGCATAAAGTAGGGTTCATGTCTCATGGCGATGCAGTGATGTACCTTAAAGGCTATTATTTACATAGGCTATTGGACGCCAGAGAAAATTAAGACAGCAAAGCAACAACAAAAAAAAAAGAATTACATTCAGTAAACTGGCGTACCGACCAAAAGTGGTCTACATCGATAACAGCGGGTTAAATTAAGATTGCTTTTAGCTGGCCTTGATTCAATTAGCCCTTAGCTCCTACAAAACTAGTCAAACCATCGGAAGGTTTTTGTGGTGAGGGTCAACACCACCAATTTCTCAAATGCACGCACGACCATGTTATGTGTATGCAAGCACGCAAGTATAAATGGGTGCGCTCTTCACCCTTCTCCTAGGCAGGACACAATCAACAAAACTTTACCGCCATCTGGTGGGCAAAAAAAGAAACCCTACACATAGTGCTTTTACGCAGGGATTTACCAAAATCTCTCGATTGTTTTTGCAGCAATTCAATAAACAAAGCTTCCAGGTAAAAGCGCACATTTGACTTCCAAATGCTCTAGGCTTAAAGACCAAATTTTTTTAAACAACGAAATAAAATAAAAAACGCAATAGAATAGGGACATTAAATACAATTCACAAACTGTACATTGTTAAGAATCATTAAAGATACCCACAATAATTTTCATAACGCTGAATAAAACTTTTGTTAAACCTTCCACTCTGTAGCTTCCTTCTATCAATATTAAGTGGGATATTGGCTAGAGTTTCTGGATGGGAAACTGAGCAGTATTTTCAGCTGCCATCATATCCGTTATTTTTCAATAACATGCTTAACGTGTCCAAAAAGCGTGTTCATGAGAAACAATGAATGTAAATGGCCAATGAATACATTCTAGATTCTTGTTCAGTACCTACTACAAGCTTCAGCAGGACATTCATATTGGAGATAATTAACCTACAGAGTTAACAGGTTAACCAAAAGTACAGTTCCACTTTAAAATCATTCAGAAAAATTCCATATACAATAAAGAATTCGGATAAAATGCTCAAATTCCCATCAAGCTGAGCAGTACTGTCCATTATCCATTGTGTAGAAAGGGTTGGTTGGGAAGACGCAGGGTTTCTGGTGGAGACTTCTTTAATTTTGTAAATGCATCGTCAGAAACGTTGGCAGGTGAGATCCCACTACAGGTGGGGGCTGCCCTGCCTAATGTCTTAAATGAGTCTTGGATGGATGGGGGAGGGGGACGAACCAAAATGATACCAATCCACACTCTTATTCCTCATCTGCATTCTTCAACATCAGGATGGAGTTGTAGATCTTCAAAGCAGGGCCTAGCTTGATTGACAGGATCTTAACAATGTCTGCTTGGGTGAGAAGGAGGAAGGACTCGCCGTCTATTTGCTGCAGAGACGGAGAGGTTTAGAGCAGGTCACTGGTTATCTAGGGACAGCGGTGGGCTGGGCGTTCCCAGACAGAAGGGCATGGGCTCGACCTGGTAAGCATTCTACAGCAAGACACCTAACCCCTTTCTGATCCCTGAAATACTCATATTCTAAGTCGCTTTGGATAAAATGGATAGATGGACCCAGAGCCAGAAAGAGAGTTGCGCCAACGGAAGTTCAAATTTTTCAACTGTCACAAGGTTCATGGAGAGGCAAAGCAGTTCCAGGAAGTGCTTGGTATGCAGTTTGAATCGATATATACAGATATATAACTTCATTTTTTGGTAATTAGTAGTCAATAAATGCACAGATATACATTTACAATAGAATTTATATGGTACTTTTAGTATTTGCAGCTAACGTCCGGGAACTGTTTTGAGGCTGCACGATCCGCCATTGCTGTGAGAGAGAAAAAAAAAAAAACAGTCCATTGGCGTGAACGGAGATGACGCGACTCTCTGTCTTTACATGGCTCTGGATGGACCTAATTAAGTATAGGGGTATGAATATCACATTTCTTAAGGATGGTACTGCACTGGAGAAGAGGGCTGGCATTTCATTGGTCATTAGCAACTCCTGGCTGGCAGTAGCAGTCTTACCTCTGTTCTAAACGTAGCAGCATGCTCTTTGCAGCCGGGGAGCCCTTTAACGAAACTGGACACCTAATTGTTGGAGAAACACAGCATTTAGGCTATCTGGCCGCCATGATCCAGAGATCAAATTATAAACAAGCTGGATGGAGGTTGTGTGTGTGTGTGTGTGTGTGTGTGTGTGTGTGTGTGTGTGTGTGTGTGTGTGTGTGTGTATGTGAGACTGTTAGTTTGCATTTTTGCACTGGGAATTATGTGTGAATGACGCGTGAATGACGTGTGAATGTGGACCTCTTCTGCATTCCAAGTGGCCACTCTCTTGGCAGTAAGTCCCAGGACTTCAGGGAGCAGCTGGCAGTGTTTGTCCCAGCACAGCGCCACCCGGTGGGGGGGAGAGGCAGAGATGCCGGGGGAAAACACAGACTCATGTAGGGCCTGCTGGAGAGAGATGGTTTCTGGGGAGACTGGGAAGAAGGAGGAGCAAAGAAACAAATGAAGGATGAACTTGATAAAGAAATATATAAACTAGATTGATATAAACTATATCAATATAGACACACATGATATAGAAGCATTTCACTGTAGAGCAACCAAAAACACACCTTTACCATCACCGATCTCCTCTTTGACATAATGCATCTTCAGATACTTGGGAGGGGGAGCGAACCTGCATCAAGCCACAGGCAAGCAACAGGTAAGAAATGTACCTACTTCTTATCAAACCATAAGTCTCAGCCCAATTTTTGAACACTGAGGTACCTTTTGGGTCTCGCTCCAGCTCCGGCTACAGCTCCGGCTCCGGCTCCATTGTGGTTCTGTTCACTGGCCCCACCATGTGGCTCAGGCTGGCCACTGCGTCCAGACCGCTCTGCTTCATTCACCACAGGTTTCCTAGCAACACAGGCAGCAGCCACTCAGAATGCACAGACAGGTCACAGAGGCGTGTGAAACAAACAGTTTATGTTGGCTTTAAGCGTGCATTCACGGGGGGCATACCTGTTGTTCTGTGATTCGTCGACACCTTCGGGCTGCTCGGGTGTGGCAAGGCTGTGCGTTGTGGCGTTTGTTTGCACCTCGGGACGTCGCATGCGGGTATGAGGGCCGCTGAGGGTCAGGGGTCGCTCGCCACTAAGTCGATCTGGCACCAAACCCTCTTTGTTGAGATTAATCTCAGAGTACGGACAGCTAACCTGACTGCACACACAAAAAGCAATGCATAGAGACGCATTATATATTTACTCATTACTTTATGTGTGTGAGTGCGAGTAAATACTAGAATTTAGCAACTCTTTTTAGCCTTCACCAGGGTAACAGAATAGAAATAATTTTAACTCCAAGCCTTGCCGAATCAATTCTTCCCCTGCGATTCATTCCACTGATACAATTTGTTAAGACACTGAAGATGCTACAGACAGTTTAACAGAATGAGGACGAGTGAAATAGCAGGAAGGCGTGTGTGTTACTAACGTGTAGTGGGTCCCATAGCGAGGTCCTCGGATGTGCCCGACACCATTGCAACCTGGGGTAGGACAGCCTTGTCCTGGGATGAGCACTGTTTCAATCGAGGCTACATACACACGCATGCGCAACACACGCACACACGAACACAAAACTAAGCAAATATATGCAGTAGCATTTGCATTTGGTCTAAATTAGAAATTCCACCCACTGCAATATTCACTGCAATATCCAACAGATACTATGATGAATAATCTGGAGGAATTTAAATTTCAGATAGAAGATCTTCATGCACATATATATGCACGCATATAGCGTTTGTGTGTGTGTCTCACCATTAGGGTTCTGTAATGGGTGTCCAGTCTTTTGACACCACCCTGGTGGATGCAGGTCTGGGCAGTCGGTGTCCACCCAGTAGTTGTATTCACTACTCCAGCCATCAAAATGGATCTGGATCGAGGGATTAAACGCAGAAATGTGTCACTCAGGGCACAGTCTATTCCCTGGGAGCAAACACAGCGGTGTGTGACTCAGGGCAGTCTAATCCCTGGGTGCAACACAGCAGTGTGTGACTCGGGGCACAGTCTAATTCCTGGGCGCAACACAGTGGTGTGTGAATCAGGGCACAGTCTAATCTAAGGGTCTGGCTGCGGTGCGCAGCACTGCAGACGTGCGCGCCTACCTTCAACCTGTGGTCCTCAGTGTCTGCTATCGTGGCAACGCGGACCAGCATGGGGTTCCTCTTGTCTACAGCCTCCAGCTTCATGCCCAACTGGAAGCCATGTGGCGGCCGCTGAGAAACACATGGAAAGTACAGGGGTCTAGAGGGCTATGACACTATACTGAGTATTCATGCTCTGTGTGTGTGTGTGTGTGTATATATTGTATACAGTATAGGGTTACTATGTGCTACATACGCATATAGTAGTCTCAGCTTCTTCCATCCATTAGCACTACGTCACATAAGCAACTGTGCTGAGCGTCTGATACATAGACCCTAGTCTCAGCCTCTTCATCAGCACTACGTCACATAAGCAGCTCTCTGCTGAG
>JAODUK010000008.1:2631951-2678972 GCA_027564635.1 Typhlichthys eigenmanni | reverse complement strand
ATTTTTTTTCCCTAGGCAACATTAAATTAAATGAATAAAAATTATTATTACAAAGAGTAAAGTACCGAAAAAAGTACAGTTTAGGTACCGGTATCGAATTTAAGGTACCGTACCGGCACCGGTATCGAATCAAATGTGAACGGTACCCAACCCTAATGACGACACACACCCTTTGGATTCATTAGCAGAGCAGACGGTGGCATGTTCCCACCAAAAGACATTAATATCCCTGCCATTTCCGCTGACCAAGGCGCTGGCATTAGAACTGTAGTTGGTCCCCAGATGCCACCCCGTGGCTGCCCGCTGCTCCTAACTAGTTAGAAAGGGGCAAATGCAAAGGCTACGTTTCCACACGGGGACAATAAAGGATAAGAATAGCATCCTGGCTTGGTGTTAATGTGTGTGTGTGTGTGTGTGTGTGTCGTTTTTTAGAAGCTCTGTAAGGAGGATGACACATTGGAGGCCATGTTGGAGACTTTGGCCTTTCTGAAACAGACGCTGGAGGGCGCCACAGACACGCCTCCTGCAGTTGATACTGAGCCCACCCTGCCTCCGCCTGAGACCCTGCTGGCCCAGTTCAATCACAGGTATAGACAGGCATGACTTGTAACGGTGCTGTGTCAATCACAGGTAGAGAGTAGACAGGCAAGACTTGTAACAGTGCTGTGTCAATTGATAAACTCGCTCGCGTCTCATACTGAAATTGTATCCCTGCCGGAAACGGATTGCCGTTTTTGGTACTGCGAGTAATAGCCTAATGCTTTTATCTGGGTCAGTGATCGGTCATATAAAAAACATTTAACTTTATGTCCGTGATGATAATAAAGATAGAATATGTCTTTGTATAACTTTAACGTTTCTTGTTTAACCGAGTATCACTTTGTGTTGTTGCTAACAGCTAGCCACCTATCTATCAATTCGTGCTATGTAACCTTTCATTCATTAAATACGCGCTTATGGGTACATGGCTGTTTAGCGGGCAAGGATGGCTGCGATGTTGTGCTATGGTATAATTTAACCTTCATTCATGAAATAATGTGCTTGGTAGATACATGGCTGGTTATCAAAACGTACCACCCCTGTTCCTTCACATGGCTGTGTGAATACCTGATGCTGTGTTTGTGGTTGACACAAACCACAACAAGCTACATTCTGCCTCCCGTATCCTTTACTGTAGTCTGGACGGCGAGGTGGAATTAATGCGCAGTATTAACACCTTGAAAACACTGCAGTCCTAGCCTCATGTCAACACAGATACGTGGAAGTCTGGGTGGGGTGGGCAGTGGCTTGTTACATTTAAAGCAACAGTCACTGAAATCTCACCGTTATTTGAGAGTTGTGGTTGTGATCCAACATCATTTATGTGGTATTTTCACCTAAGCTGGTCAACTACATTGCTTTGAGAAGTCAAGGAACTGTGTCAACAAGTGAAAAGGATAATTAAATGACTCCTTTAAGGGAATAAGATACAAAAAGTAATAAAAAAGTTAAAACAGGTGCATAAGGTATTTCTCTTTATGTTTGATTATTATTAGCATACATGTGAATGTGAGGCAATCCTGTGCTGTATGTGGCCTAAACGTTATAAAATTGCTATGCAAATGCAGTGTATTTACACCATACAAATACTGAAACTAGAAGCACCACCACTGCAAAATGCAGGGAAACCAGTGCATGTACCCCCTTTCAGCGTATTGGTATGGCGTGGTTTCTCTAGGACGGTGTATATTCTATCAGAGGCTCTGGATGAACAACTGAAGGCTCTGTGGTTTTCTCCTTTCCACACGGAAGACATGGAGTCTGAGATTGACATGGTAAGTGTGTGTTGGACAAGCTTATTAGGAATTCGGAAAGGGTGTGTCTGTGCCACTATCATTCGGCAGCAGGAAAGTCTAGTTGTCTAGTTGTTGGACTCCCAGCTGGGTTTGGGTTCCAGAGTTGGAACTGTAAGCATTCTTGAGCAAGATACCTAACCCCTATGTGATCCTCTTAAGAGTCGCTAAATGGCCCAAGTGTGTGTGGCTGTGTGTGTGTGTGTCAGGTTAAGGTGGACCTTGTGGGTCTGGCGGAGGAGTGCTGTCCAGACCTGGACCTGAAGGCAGAGCTGGAGCGCTCTTTCCTGTCTGAGCCCTCATCTCCGGGTCACACCAAGACCCCCAAAGGCTTCAGACTGGGCAAACACAAGCACGAAACCTTCATCACAAGGTGCAGTTCCACCGTTAAGTTCTGTCCTGTATGCTACACTAGCAGAAGGAAGCCGCACGCTCACGCGTTCAGATGCCACGAGTCTACTGCAAAAAAAAGACGTTTCGACAGCGACGTTGGTTTACCTTCCTTCTGCTACTTTGTTCTTTAGCAGCCAGCACCTCGTTACACCAGGTGTGCGTTTTCAGTGTAGTGTCCTCTGTATGCTACACGCCCACTCTATGCATTCCAGAGAGGGGTTTAGGCTTTAGCTAGTCTCCTTGTCCAGTCCACTGGCAGATGTGTCGTGACTACATTTTAAATGTGTGTTTTGGTTTTATTTGTCATATTTGCCTTACCTTCTATTTCTGCACACGTATGGTGTATGACCGTAATGTATGATGTGTAGTATGTGATGAAGAGGCCTGACGCCCAAGACAAATTTCCCCATAAAGTATAAAATATACCTTACCTTTTTTTATTTTATTTATTATTTGTTTATTATAACTGGCCCTGCATATTCCACTGGTTCATTTGACATCTTTAGCTTGAGCAGCAGCGACCAACCTTTTGTTTCTCCACAGTGGGAAGTCGGACTATGTCGAGCCCGCCAAGAGAGCCCACATCATGGCTGCTCCGCGCGGGCGGGGCGGCCGCGGGGGCTTTGGCCAGGGACTCTGTCGACCCCACGACCTCTTCCGTCAGCGCAAGCAGAACACCAGCCGTCCGCCCAGCATGCACGTGGACGACTTTGTGGCAGCAGAGTTTAAAGACGTGGGAACACCCATGGGGCTCCTGCCCCCTAAACGGCCGCCCAAGAGCTCACCCAAGCCCCCCACCCGAGGACTGTTTACTGGGAACAGGGGCAGGGCCACCTTCCACAGCCAGACGCGCTTCTTCACGCCACCGCAGCCTAAAGGCGTCCTGCTGTCTGGTGCGTACTTTAAAGTGATGCATATGAAACATGTATTTATAGCTGATCTATCTATATTATGTTTTAAACATTAATATAGCAGCAAACAACTGCTTTCTATGTAAAGATATAGTGGAGTAATGGCATTGTCATTTTCTGCACAGAGAATCACACTCCCCGCTTGTGTGTGTGTGTGTGTGTGTGTGTGTGTGTGTGTGTGTGTGTGTCCCATGATGCACTTGTTCTGCCTTTTGTTCTAAGACGCTGGTGCACTAGTATGACATCTAGTGGCAGAAAGTCACAACTGTTTCAGCTCAGACTAATTACTGAAATGATCTGCTGTAATGCATAGACCTAGCTGCTGCTAACTGTGTGGTTTAGATTATTTAAAATGACTGGGCAGACCTTGTCTTCTAGTTGAGATGTGGACTGATGTGTTTCTGTGTCGTCGTCTAGGTAACTACCCTCGTAGGGAGGGAGGCCGTGGCTCATCGTGGAGCGGTCAGGTGCCAGCTGTCACTCACAGAGGAACATACAGCGAGCCCCGCGGAGCTCAGAGCAACTTCACACGCGGCCCGCTGCCCTCCCGACAGCCCCCTGTTGGTATGTATGCACATGCACACACAGGAATCACAGGGTCCAATCATTAGATACCAGAGAAGCTTGTTTGCAGCATGTTTACATTTTATTTGCTGTTCATCAAAACCTTACTGGACGTGGCATTACATTTTGAGATGGCTCAACAAATCTTTACATTATTTATGTTAATAATTAGTACCTATGCAAATATAATCATTCATTTTCAGTTTATCGTTGTCGTGCTGGCTGTCCCTTATACACAAACATTGTTCTGGCAACTTGCTTTTCTGTTAATTTTTTCCATATTCCCTACTACTTTTCTACAACAAACCATCTGTCTTGATCTCCCAGGGGCGTATCGCCTGGCTCCCAGGGACCGCGCTCCACGAGGCAGAGGCGGCACTGGGCTGTCGTGGCTGAGCGGTGGGGGAGGCGGTGCAGGTGTAGGAGGAGGAGGTGGTGGTGGAGGAGGAGGAGGTGGTGGAGGGGGGAGAGGCTCTCAGGGGAGCAAGTTCAGCGGCGGGGGAGGAGGTGGAGGGGGAAGGGGGAGGCATGTCCGCTCCTTCACCAGGTAGACCCACCTTGGTAAATGACTGCAGCAGCCTGTCATGGCGACAAATGGACCAATCAGGATGTTAAAAGATGCTGTCTCCATGGAAACGTGTCCTTGGTGGGATTACGATCGAAGTGCGATGATGGCGACGTAGGGACATTGTTGATGTTTTATGTTTTGTTATTTTGTGTCAGAAAATAAACTGTCATAACTGATGAAAGACTTGTGACTTTCTTAATCTACGGTTGAAGCAATTACTTAAAATTAAAGAAAGTTTGCACATGCATTTGCAAGATTTTACTAGGTTGTAGGATTAGTAAATCGTTTTTGAAATTGGTCACCAATATCTGGGATTAATTTAATTAATCAAAACAAAATATTAATTAGGGTAATTTATTTATTATGAAACTATAATAAACATAGTCACTTAGTAACCGCATGATTTTTTTTTGGAAGAAAATGGTTCCTTCACTTGAACATACCTTCTCAAAATAAACAACACATCTAACACATTCTGTAATCTATTTATAGTCCATACTTTCACATAACCTCTTCTACGGTCAAATTTGCTAGACTTGTCATCAGTGTAAAAAGTCTTCAGTTTGCCTAACAACATCTCCCTGTATCAGTCCATTCAAATGACAGTCACCTCACTGTTTTTTCTCTTGATGCAGTCCGGGGTCAAGCCACGGGTACTAGCCTTGCGTGGCCCATCGCACGGCTCGGGAGATGGATGTGAAGTAAGGGTATTTATAGACTGGCCTGAAGGTAGCAGCTGACTAGAAGCTTGTGGAGGCGCTTCCCTTTGCCCTTGTCTCATTAGTTCCTCCCCACGCAGTTCCCATAGTATTGCATGCTGGCTTCTGGTTGGTCGTTCAGCAGTTAGTGGGCTCTTGATTGGCTGGAGGTCTCTGAGGAGCTCCAATAGCTCCCTTTTCTCCAACTCTGCCTCTGCTAGCTCCTGTCTCCTTAGCCGCTCGGCCCCTAACAGGGCCCGCACGTCACACTTGACGCGTGACAACTGATCCTGAAATGCCACACAGCTGCGTTATAAACCTTCGTGACCATTTCCCGCTGTTGAGGTAAAGGAATGATAGAAACCACGTGTTAACCTTGAGTTCCTCCACATCATTTTTCAACTGGGACTCCTTCTGCACCATGTACCTCCTCTGGGAGTCCAGACGGGATTCCATCTCACGCCTTACCTCCTCCACCTTGCACAGCATCTCCAGTCTTGAGGAAATCATTCAAACCAAAGCAATATAAAGGTTTTAATGAACGTTGTGCGTTTTAAACCAGGCTGGTGCCACTGTCCTTAACAACTCACCTCTAAAAAGTGTTTTTAATTAGATTAACAAGATGTTACTGTGTGCATGTGTTAGTACACACCTGAGCATCTCAACCTCCGTGCGCAGCTCTGACACACAGTTGTGTTGTGATTGGTTAACAGAGAGAAGGGTGTGGCCACAGCCATTTGGACACTCCCTGCTCCTGAACTCACAATCAATCAGGTGAGCTTCCAAGCCCTGCCTTGCTACCTGAACTGGGCAGCCTGAGAGAAGAGATTCACCCTGCGTTCAGAATAGTGGAACATTTTCTACAAGCTCAATTAATGCAAACGACAGTGGACTGAACAGCAGGTTACAAAACAGAGGAGGTGGGCTGTCCATATAGGCTGAGGGTTGAACAACCCTCACATGGCTAAAAAACACAAAGTGATTGATTGTGTTAAGCTGCATTAGTACAGATGCTTCTATAGGTGCATTGCCACTGTTACAATTGAATGATATGTCCGTAATGCCTGTCAACATATTAGATTTTAGAAATACATTTCTACATTAACAGATGGAAAGATGTAATAAAAGCAACGTTTGGTAATGGTACTAAATAGTGATGATGACTTGTATTCACAAATACTTCACGAACACCCAGCTAAATGTTATTTGAATAAAAAGACTTTTCAATGGAAGATTATTCTTCCATTTGGGAAATTAGGTTTGAAACACAGCATCAAAATATTCCATATGGACAAAAAAAAAACTATCTTTATTTCCTCCATTTGACTACAGTAAGTGGATATAATACATTTCTAATAGAAAACCAATAACACTATCACTGCAAATTCACACCACATGCATGTCTTCTGGCATTATACCTACCACAATGGTAACATATGAACTCTCCATCTGCCAATGACAGGTCACAAACATTGTGAGCACCAGAGCACATTACATTTACACTTCTCTATACATATGTTAAGACTATGGGTAACTCTGCTCATTAAAAAGTGATGGAAAGTTGACTCTCTGCTCCCTGGATGAGATCATTGTCTTGCTCAGTGCGGGAAGGTTCAATTATATGAAATCGTCCTAGGCAAGTCCCAAGTGTGGCGGACTGTGTAAAGTAGCCATGACAACAAAGGAACCACCTGTCCGCTACTAGGCATTGGTGTCAGATTACGTCTATTTAAACCTGTTAAAACGGGATTGTAGATCACTAAATCTATTCCCCCGAAAAAGAGCCACAGTGTACTATAAGCGTTATTGTGGATTAAGCCGACAGGACAGGCTTGGTGTGGATATAGGCTGATACCTGAGTTAGGACAGGCTATGGGGTGGATGTAGGCTGATACCTGAGTTAGGACAGGCTATGGGGTGGATGTAGGCTGATACCTGAGTTAGGACAGGCTATGGGTGGATATAGGCTGATACCTGAATTAGGACAGGTTATGGTGTGGATATAGGCTGATACCTGAGTTAGGACAGGCTATGGTGTGGATATGGCTAATACATGAGTTAGGACAGGCTATGGTGTGGATATAGACTGATACCTGAATTAGGACAGGCTATGGTGTGGATATAGACTGATACCTGAATTAGGACAGGCTATGGTGTGGATATGGCTAATACATGAGTTAGGACAGGCTATGGTGTGGATATAGGCTAATATTTGAGTTAGGACAGGCTATGGTGTGGATATAGGCTGATACCTGAGTTAAGACAGTCTATGAAGGCAAACTCGCACTCGTCCTCGTGTGCGTGCACAGTCTCCAGGGAGCAGACCGTCTCACAACCCTGGCCTGCGTTCACACATCGTATCTGCAGGCGGCTCAGGTCATTACGCATGTACCTAGCATTAAACCAAGAGAAAAACGTCATGAGGCAAAGGCTGTGGTGTACCTCCTAAACAGAAGTGTGGGACAGAAATACGAAAAAATACATGTTTTTGTTATGTATTTAAATCCCGCTGCTAAAATTGTATCTGTACTTTTGGCAATGTGTCTGTCTATGTGTACTTCATGTTACATCGTGGTCCTTGAACAACATTTTGTTTACTATGTGCAAGGAATTGAATAGAAAGGAATGACACGTGTTATAAACATGTAATTAAAGCAATAGAACACACCAACCATGAATCAAAGATCTGCCATAACAATAATCCTAATCTCTTGTAGTGCACCTCTCCAATACAACAGGAGAAAAGACACACACATAGAGAGAAGGGCGACCTGTATAGTGGTTTGAGGTCGCTGACGTCCAGGGGCAGTCTGTCCTCGGGACAGGAGTGATGGTTTACCAGCCAGCTGCTAATGCAGGCGCTGCAGTAGGCATGTTCACACGGGCCCTGTAGGGGGCGCTCCAACACGTCTCGACACACACAGCAAAGGAGGCCCTCGTTCACATAGCCCACAAACCTCTCCAGATCATATCCCATCCTAACAGCACATACAAATGCAGACGTATGACAAAAAAGGGGGGAAAAATATTTTGTCTACAAAAGTTTTTCTTTTTTCTTTTGTAATTCCATATTTACCTGACACGTCAACCTTTGCTTCATCCAGTTCCCTTTCTCCCGACTTGCTGATATCCACTTTTTCCCCACAGGTGATTCTCCCTCTTTCCTCTGTGCTATTCCTTCTCCATGTTCCTTGTTCTCCCTCTCTCTTCCTCCTTCCATCCAGGCGTAGGTGTGTTTACCTGACGTCCCTCCCCTTGCTCTCAGAGAAGCTTCTCTGTGGACAGGTATCCATGACAACAGGCATAGGGTGTATAGTAAGACAGCTGTCAGATAGGAGAGAGAGAGAGAGAGAGAGAGAGAGAGAGAGAGGGAGAGAGAGAGAGAGAGAGAGAAGATTACAAATAGCCAACACACACATAAAATACAGTACTGCACAGTAAACACAGGGGTAGAGTGCTGTATGTCTACTTACTGATCATATGGAGGTAAAGCCTTGTCAGAATATGCCTGGCTGTCCCTCAACATTCAGACTGTTTTTCTGTACCAGCCCAGCCTCTTAGTACATAATTTGGTTCTACAGCTGTCACTCTCTGGATATGGGATTCACTTGAATACCCTGGCTGGATTAGAGAAAGCGTGGCAAACATCAAATGACAAGGCCGCGTAGTTAGGTTCTCGCTTCTCAGACTATACATAAATCAAGCAGCAAACTCTTCATACCACGGTATATTTTCATCTTTCTCTCTCTCTCTCTCTCTCTCTTATAGCCTAAATAAATATCTTACCCGCGTAGGCTACTAATATGTACGCTATTGCGCTCAGATACATTGTTTTTGCTGAGATTATTATTCACGAAGTGAATGTATTATCTGGTTAGTTACACCCGTCTAACTAATGTATATATGAAGTGGATCAGCTGTCTCCATTTAATACTCGTGTATTTCAGACGTTCCTCGACTCTCGCGATGCTGTTATGAGAAGGCGCGTGCGACCATGGCCCCGCCTAAAACAGCAGAACAACCAATCACATCATACAAAACTTCAGCGGGAGAAATCAGTCACTCGTTCAGCACTCTTTAGTTTGGGCACTACTCAACACACATTTTTGTACGTTTATATATATTTGGTCTTTTTGACGATTTTGTGAGACTGTTGTCGTTTTGGGTATGTACATGTATGTTTCTGTCTGTACGTTGTCACATGTTTTTACATACAACAACCGAGTTTAAAAGCGGCAGTACGGTACCGTACTGATTGCAATACATTGCTAGCATTTTAGCCTGCCATTTAAAACAGTACGGTACACTACCATACGTTGCTATCATTTTAGCCTGTTATTTAAAACAGTACACTACCGGTAGCTACCGTAGCCTATAGTGTTGATGTTAAAGAAGCATCATCACACAAATAATATTCAATGGCATTATTACCAAGCTAATGAGAAAATCCATATTAATATAACAAATGTACGAATAACCATTTCATCTAAAGTTTGATGTACGGTATTTACCTTTACCAAGCATGCGACGTTCAGGAGCACCCAGTCAGCTCTTAGGAAATGCTTCTAAAAAGGCCAGATTTGTGTCCCCTGTGGCATCTCTGCAAGGACCCTCTTCATGTTTCCTGACCAATACTGAACCTCTGGCTCCCCAACCAAGTTTGAGCAATGTATTCGATAAGGTATTTACCCTGGCAACACTATGCTCCCATCTATAGATTCAAACTGTCATTCGCGAACTCCTGAAAGTCACTACCCTTTTCTCAGGTCCAGAGAATCCTAGCAGCCCCTACTCGGGGGCCAAAAACAACAGATTGCCAGGCATTGCCACCAGTGTCAAACACTGGCCAAACAGCTCCAGCCATATCAAGGGCTTTGGCTCGTGTTCTCAGTGTTATTGAAAGTAAGGAAAATACTCCAGAGACAGATGCGGTGGCAGCAGCAGGAGGGTACACAGATGAACACAGACAAACAGGTAAGACACTTGACAAATATAGTGAGACCGTATCTTCTGGTGAGGAGCTTGGAGGCTTACAGAACTGGATGTGTGTGTGACGTAGTGTGAGCTGGAGATTGTGGGAAGGAGTGCCTGCCTTACAGTTCTAGTCAGTCATTCTGGAGAAAGCTTGTTAGATATTGGAACTTGATTAAAAACACCTCTCCCTTCAATGCCATAGGGTGCTGTGTCTGAAGCTCTGCCATACACACTGCAAATACATTGCCAAGGCTAGGATATTGTTGTATGGTGCAGTCTGCACCACTTTGTGTTCTACATTTACATAGCCAGGACTGTGTAGAAACACCAGATTATTTTTTCAGCCCGCACACAGAATGTGCATCTAGCAGACCAACAAAAACTGTATTACTGTAGTTTGCCAACAGACCATAATGCCATTTAATTTGCTATTTTTTAACACGAGCATGTGCAAGCATGTGTTGCACTTTCTGCACGCAGCAACCCTATGATGAAAAACGTGGCATTTGATATTTTCTACTAGTGTGTTTCTAGTAAGGTCTCCTGACAGTCTGTGTGAACAGTCCAAAGGAAGGATTGCTGTATAAGTAATTTGCACAGCACCTTCATCATACAGTGCATGCTTGTTCCTACAATACTTAAATGCATTTATTCACCTCAAAGTTTTCTTATATATATATATATATATATATATATATATATATATATATATATATAGAATTGCTCTCTCTCAACACAGGCCCAATCAGTTACAAAGGGTAGCAAAATTATTGAAGTAGTTAGACAACCAACACCTTCAGTGATGATACAATAACCACAGTGGGGGCAAAGCACAGCAATCATGGTTTCATATCATAAATAAAATAAAAGCTTTTTTTTATGGTCATATGTCATATTTTGTTGTTATTTTTTGGTGAGGGGAGGTCAAGTACCTGCAACCAAGGGCACTTATTTAAATCTTTATTTGACCAAACTACTCCCATTTATCTTCAGTGACTGAGTTGGACAGACATGTATGGTCACTTTACAAATACTACTCAGTCATTTATAATCATGTTATGAAGTATGTATAGCCTCATCATTTTTAAAATATCTTTCCCCCAAAGCATTTCTGTTCCCGATGCTGTGCCTTATAGATTAGCACAACGGCGATCGCCTTCGTTTCTTTGTTTAAGAAATAATACCATTGATATATAGATTTGTTTATTTATAGGCCTATACTCGATCACGTATTTATGTTACCGCCTGTTCCTGCCCGTTACGCTAATAATAAGACAAAACGAGAGACTACTAAACAAAGTACTTAAGTGGCAGCAGGTCCAGCATTATGCAAATAGCGTGGGCAGTGCAGTGGCAGCGCCGAGCAGATTAGAACTGTGCTCGGGATCAGTGAGCAAACGCGCTGTCTCTCCCTCCACATCCAGGAGCAACTAGTGCCTTTCGTTTCCTTGTTAACATTTGCCCCATTCCTGTTATGGGTTTCAGTCATATAACTATTTCAGTGCCATTTACGCCGAATCTGCGAATGCGATTCGATTGTCTCCGTCTTTGTCAGCGACACAGTCATATTCCATCATTAAATTCACTCCACTACGGGCATGCGCAACGCGCCCGTTCCCTCCCCCCTCGCTGGGTTAAGCCCGCACTATTTTCAGTTCGTCTCTTTCTTTGAAGGGAAAAATGTTTATTTGTCCTTTTTAATGCTGTAATACCTACCGGAGTGGTCATGTGTTTGTACACAGAACACACATATTCTCCTGTCACCTGATGTTAATATTTAGAAGAGTGTGTCGGTGCTATGCTTGGTTTGGGGTTTAGAGAGACCCAGCCATAAGTAGGTCGGGCTGGTCTTAAGCGGCTTAGCTACGTCAGCCTAAACTGGGCGGAATTCATCCAAAACCCTCCGCAGTAGGCGGGGGCCTAAGCGAGGCTGGCCTAGTTAAGCCTGATTCTTATTGTGTGCACAGCCTATTTTTGTTGTGCAACGTCGCAGAGAGAGGACACAGAAGGAGTGTATGTGCCCATGCATGTCAGACAGAGACTGTGCTTGATTTAAAAAGGAGGAGGACATTGGGGAATGAGGGGTTATCGTAGTTAAACCAGCATCAGATCTCTCAACGTGGACAAAGAAAGCATAGGAGCAGCAGACATAGGAGCTCTACAGGACTAGAGAGGGGGGTCCTCTTTGACCTCTCCAGTACCGCTGAAACCCTCTGGCTCGCCTCAAGGCCCCTGCTATGCTCTAAGATGTCGTCCTCCAGCTCCATGTTTCAGTCCACCATGGTGGGGAAGGCGCGCTCCTCCAACTTCACCCTGTCGGAGAAGCTGGACCTGCTGAAGCTGGTGCGGCCTCACGTACGCATCCTGGAGGAGCACACCAACAAGCACGCGGTCATAGTGGACAAGAACAAGTGCTGGGACACCATCGCTGAGCAGTACAACGTGCTGGGGGGCGACCGCCCCCCCCGCACAGCCCAGGGCCTCAGGACCCTGTACAAGAGGCTGAAGGAGTCTGCCAAGCAGGAAGTGATGCAACGCAGACACGCCCAGCCCGAGTACAGGGGGAGCATCTCGGAGCCAACCACAAGAGTGATGGAGATGATCCCTCACCTGTTTCACCATGTGCCTATTCTTGACAAGGACCAGACGCTGCACAGGTACAGTGAATGTGCAGAGCGCAGGCACCACGCACGCACACTTATTCCCTAGAGGAGGAAATGAGGGAGGGCCCGTTCTCACTGATCAAAAGCACAATCAGATCTCGCGTTTTTACATAGGTACTTGTGAGAAGAAAATGACTGCTGTAGCTTTACGGCACAATGCGCATCTGGTGCAGTTTATAATCAATGGCAACTTGCTCCGGGCAGTTTTTTGTAAGCACAATAACAGGAACAACTTGTATAATGCTATTAATTTTGGGCGGTTTTTATTTTTTCTTAAATCTACCGAATTCAATTTGTGTACATTGCGCCAGAAGAAGTCCAAAAAGCCACACATGAAATTGGACACCAACCAAACCATATGCGCTTTATTCACTTTAGTGAAGAGTGTGAGGAAATGCCCAGGCCACCGAAGACCCTTAAACTAGCAGATCGTGTTGAAGACTTGAGAAAGTCGGACATTTATCGCTGCTGGGTTAGGAGTAGATCGAAGTGTAATTTTCAAAATTGCAAAAAGACACGAGATGAATGGAGAAACTATTCCAATCCTAGTCAGGAGCGTAAACAAACGACCAGGTACCGTAGGATACGGAAGCCGCTCTGCTAATGGTTAACTCTAGCACGGACCAGACTGATTCAAGTGAATCAGCCGCTGTTGATGGAGAAAGCTAACCAGTTAGCTTCGGAATTAGGACGGACAGATTTCAAAGCGTCTGTTGGGTGGCTCAGCAGATGAATGCAGCAGCTAATGTATGCATAATAATCGTTTGTGCTAAATTTTTTGCAAATGCGAAGCTATGACATTTGGCCCTTGAACAAAAATAAAATTCAGTAACACGGTAAAACAGTAACTTAGTATAGTGTTCTGGCTGTTACTGTTTTGTAATAGGTTGTGTTCAGATTTCGTTTGCTACGCAAATTCCTTCTATAGACTAGAGTGCGCAAAAGTCTTATGAGCACACTTGTTAAAAGCACTATTTCACATGGTCCCAACTAGGTAACAAGCTTTTATTGAAAGTTACAAATGAATTATGTATACGTTTCCACTGTTTATATTCTTATTTTATACAAGATCTAATGAAGTGAAATAACTAAATAATTAAAATGCTACATTTATGATCTTGAATGTTGTATGTCATCAAAATCAGGTGACATTTCTCAATGAATAATCTTCTCCATGTATAGGCTAATATACATCAAGCACAACTCTCCCATCGAACATGCCGGTAGCAGCTCCTCTCTGCCTGGACCCCAGGATTACCAGGTGGCCATCACCAGCGTCCCCCACGAAGTTGTCCAGTTGGACCCAGAAGAGGATGTTAAGCCCCCGCCGGACCTCCCTGTCCTCTCAACACACACAGGGTCGGGCCTCGAGGGGGAGCCGGAGCGCGACGGAGAGCAGGACTTGGGCAGTGTCCACGATTTCGACGGCACCCTGTCTCCGGCACCATCCTCCGTTAACCTCCCGCTCTCCCCCTCTCCTCTGCCCTTACGGCACGATCTGTATCCCCACGACATCTACGCTCACGAATCGGAACGGTTCCGCCCCCTTCACATGGCCAAGGAGGAGCACGACCTGGTTGTGGCTAATCACAGAAAGGTGGCCCTCTACCTGGAGGAGAAGAGAGAGGGGCTGAAGAGGAAGCAGGATCTGGAGGAGGAGCTTGTCAGAGCCAAGATCAAGGTGGAGAGGCTGAAGGCAGCTAGACTCAGACACGGCCTCCATCTACCTCTATAAGGGGCTTTTTGCACAGACTGATAATGGGTGGAGAGGGGACATTTTCACAGTTGGCTGTCTAGAAATACGCCACTTACTGGATGCATAGTTTCCCTATGCTGCGTAACTGTTACGCAACCTCAATGCAACATTCTACGCGACTACTCTTTCTGATTACAGTTGGCACCCATGGTGATGCTAGATCCCATGGCTGGTCCTAATAAGCTAATGTAATGAAACCTGAATGAAACTGACATTGCTCCAGGCGATGTGTGGTTATTAATTCAGTGCGAGATACATTTTTACGAACCTCCGCTATATATTTTAGGTACAGCCAGATCATGTTTATGCAAGCGTTTTACTGCATGCTTTGGATGTTTTCAAAGCATGTCTAGCCCTTCACCGGACGCTGCTGCATACGCAACGCGATGTTCCAAGCTCTACACTGCGCTCCATAAGAAATGAATGAAGTACCTGTGAAAAGGTGTGCAACTACGCATCCAGTATCTAAGGGGCATTAGGCACTATGTGTGTGTGCGCACACCTACACATTCTACTAAACAGTTGTGCCTCTTCTGCATATATGTATATTGGCCAGTTGCGTTATGGCAGAGTTTGGCTAACTCTTAATCACCAATCTAGTATAAAATATCAGCTGTCAGATATTACTAATAGCAAAGACAGACAAATGTAACGTAGCTTACAGGCTAATACAAAATGCTACAGGGATGTTTAAATTGTTCTCACTTTCCAAATAATTGCAGTATTCATAAGGGAATGAGTGGAACAATACTGGAACCTACAGTAGAGGGTTCCTATCCCTACAACTGGGTGCTATTTGTACCACTGGGATTATTAGCATAGTGTAGAATGTACAAAATTCCATAAATCTACTGTATCTCTAAACACTTCACACACATGAAGGCTATTCTCTTACATGACCTCCTTCTGATAACTATAACTAGTGGAACGTCCCTAAAACGTCCACTTTGAAAACCGCTGATGTAGATGGTGTACTGTTTTACTTAACAGCCAACATTCCTTTGAAACAATCATTTTCACAGGGAAAATTAAGCACAATTCAGAACCACTGCCAAAGTAAACTATCATCTGGCTTTATATTGTGAAAATGACTCAGGTAACATGCATTAATAAAAGCCTTTATGAACTGTATGTAGTGAAGGCAGATCCTGACAACCATTTTTTGTCAGAAAATGAAAAAAATGTTGTGATGTTGGGAAGATGGATGGGAGACGTCGACTGGTTTCGTGACAGTGTTGTTGGCAGGGGACAGGATGGTCTAGTGGTCTGGGTGTTGGGCTTCTAGCCGGAAGGTCGTGGGTTCGAACCCTGGTGTTGACCTACCTGTAAGCATCCTTGAGCAAGATGCTTAACCCTTAACTGCTCCCGGTGGTTGGTCTCACCTTGCATGGCAGCGATCACCATCGGTGTATGAAAGTGTGTGAGACTGGGTGAATGTCAGGCAAAATACTGTAAAAGCGCTATATAAATGTGCCCATTTACCATTTTACCATTTGTGGTGTTTACGTAATGTCAGTGTTGATGCTATTGTGATAGTGTTAATGTTCTGCCTTTTCTTTGTTCTTCTATGAATTATTTTAATAATTAAAAGGCGATAAAACAATCATTCTTTGTCATCTCTATTTGATAGAGACTCCTCTGTCTTCTCTCATATACCTGCATATGCAGGAAGCTACATTCTTTGTTGAGAAATATCCCTGAAGCTTGTGGTCTAATATATTGTCCTTTGCAGTGAACAGCAACCTCTTCTGGCCAACTTGTGAAATAAGCCTGGGTTAACTATCTTGGGTTTATGAATTAAAATGAATTTCAGTCCACTACATTTGATATGTTCCAGAGTGGACAGGCTCTCCTGAGAGTCCAGCGGTGACACCTGAGTCGGCAGAGGGTTCCACCTGCGGTAACACACAGGACGGTGCACGTTACCTCAGCGTGATGTGGTGCAAGGCCAGCAAGAAGAAACACAAGCGATGGGAAGGGGATGCTGTTCTGGTGACCAGAAGGCGAACAGCCACTCTCAAGGACATGGAGGGCAAGGACATCGGCAAGGGTGAGATGCAACGTTAGAGTTGTGTTAAATAGCTATGAAAGTTGCATGGGGGAAAGAAACATTCTAGCTCCGCCTGACTGTTGCTCTCAGCTAATATTGTTTCGCTGAGATTATAGTCTGGAAACCCTGTTCGCATAACGTTTTTACAGCCACCCCGCTGGCAGACTGATCCTCAAGTTCCTTAAGTCAACCATCTTTCTAAATGGTGGTAGAGTGGCGAGATGAGGCGATCAAAACAGCGACAACGTTTGTCCTGTCCTGTCCTGCCACTTAGAAATGCTTAGTTTATGACAACAACTCCTCCGTGTGTGCGCAGGGAGTGGCTATAAGGTGTCAGAGCTGGCCTCCTTATGCGAGGGAGAGACCCTGATGATCGGAGGGAAGGAGGTGGAGGTAATGGGGGTGATACGGCCCGAGGACTACGCCAGGGGCCGCTGCTTCCAAGACATCCAGGTTGAGAAGGAGGAGCCTTGTGCCAAGATGGCCACGCCCACTAGCCAGCGGCCCGCTGCCAAGCCGTTCTGTCGTCCGACGCAGGTGGGAAACGGGAGCAGGAGGACGGGAACAGAAGCAGCCAGGCCAGAGGAGGAGCATACCCCTAAGCCTCGACATGACCCTCTAGCTCCAGGTATAGCCTTCACAAGTTAAAGGTTTGGTCAGCCATTGCAAGCTAAATGTAAGATAATATACTTTTTGTCAAATTCAACAAAATATCTCCACGCATTTCGCTATTTTACTGTTCTCTGTGCGTGTTAAATAATCCAATCCGCGTTTCCCCCGATATGTATACAGTAGCGGCTGTAAGCCACTGCTGTATAATGCCCACGTGCCACTGCTACCCACAGACCCCACATAATCATACTTTTTGTTAAATTAGTCAAATGTGAAATCACATATTTTCATATTATACTACATAACATTTTAAGTGCCCCCGAACCCCCATCCACCCAAAATGTTTGCAGTGTGCATTTAGTGAGCGCACACACACAAAAGTAGCTTCACCTCCTACTGCTACAACTCCATCCTAGGGGAAACACTGCCGGTACTTGTACACATTCCTGGCTCCGTAAATATTAACAAAGTGGTGAACACCACTCATATCAACAAAGCCGTGGTTCTACATTTTACTTCATAATGCATTTCTATGTGTTAGGCAGAGAACCGCGGAGCGATACTGTTTTGATTTGAGTTCGAAGTTTGAGAGACATTCCACTTGTAGAATTCTGAATGGAGCTACATGAGAGAATATTCTAGAGGAGATATTTGGTGAATTTGCCTACAGCTTACAATCGCTGACTCCACCTTTTTAAATGTGTTTTGGCATTATACAAGACAACATTTAGAGCTGTTGTTAGGGTTACCCCTAGTGCCATTTGCGTGCACACAAACGTATAAGTGCTCGCTGGCGTTACACCCATAGGAGCGTTGGTGATGCCCCGCCCCTCTGCCAGCCACCAGTGGGCATGTAACAAGCCTGGACTTCCCGTGGTGGACGTGGTGGTTGACCCTCACTTGACCTCTCACCTCCGACCCCACCAGAGAGACGGCCTGCTGTTCCTCTACGAGTGTGTGATGGGAATGAGGTAATCGGATTATTAGATCAGATCAGCATTTACTGTATGTTGAGGCTTTGACTGTTAACACAAATGTAAAGCGGAGATCTGCATGACCCTAGCTGAGCATTCAGGATTGGCAAAACTGAGGCAAACGTTTGTGGTGAACACGTTTGCTTTGAACATTTGAATGTTTTGTATAAACACTCCCAACGTTATTAGATTTAAACAGTCACCCTCAACGTGTGTTCGTGAAGAACTACCTCCTCAGACCGTTTGCATGTGTTTGCATCCGTTTGCTGTGGACTAAAATCTTACGGGAAAATCTGTTTGAATATGTGAAATTTTGAATGTACGTCTGATAAAGGCCCTGGGTGTCTGTGTGCAAGGGCCCAGTTCCGCTACGGTGCCATCTTGGCAGATGATATGGGTCTGGGGAAGACCCTGCAGAGCGTGGCGCTGGCATGGACGTTGCTACGGCAGGGGCCGTACGGCGGGAAGCCGGTCCTGAGGCGTGTCTTGGTGGTGGCGCCCGGCAGCCTGGTGCAGAACTGGGGAGCAGAGTTCAATAAGTGGCTGGGTCGCGAGAGAATCAACGTGTTCACTGTGGATCAGGTGAGGAGAAGCAGGAGGGGACCTTCTTTCCTCTTTCTCAGTGTCTACATCCTGGGCAGCAAGGTGATACTTGTGAGCAGAGAGAAGGGCCATGTTTCCATCAGTGGTGCGAGGTTCTATTGTCTAGTGCTATTGTCTGTGAGCACATCTATTAGCTCCAGAGTAGGGGTGCACGATATTGATAAAATGTGATATTGCGATATTTGAAAATTGCAATGTCGATATTCATTTCGATATTTTTAAACATAAGTAAAAGCACAAAGGTTATGGGAAAATGCATCAAAATATATTCGTAACATCGAAACAACACATTTTCTGTCATTGGACTGGTACAACAACAGTAATTCCAAGCTACCGAGGAGGCATTATTTTTGGCCACTAATGTTTCCTCTTCCATCTCTATTATGTAATTATCTTCCTCAGCCACACATCTTACTTTTCTGTCTAAATCAAACACAACTAAGGCCAGGGGCGAATTGGTACCCTCAGGGCCCCCTGGGCACTGTAACGTATGGGCCCCCCTCTTGTTCGTAACACCTACACGATAACAAAAATATTTACACCCAGCAAACTGCAGGCACCTGACGGAACCTTTGCCCCTCCAGACAGACTATGCATGCACACGCATGCACGCACACACACACGCACACACACACACACACCACACTTATTTTAACTTCCAGTCAAGCTGGCATGTCAAATCACACACACCTAGCTGTAGTCCAGCTGAGCAGGCAGCAAGTATGCCTGTCCTGTTCGATACTACTGCCATCCTACTCACTAATCACAATGATGCAATGAATTAAAGCATCCCAAAGCAGTGTATGGCTCAAGACTATGGCATTATAGTGTCTGAAACATGACTGAAGATACAACGACATCACACAACAGAGCTGAGTGCAGGTTTAACACACTGCAAAAGCCAACATACTGCAGTTGACCAACTAAAGCTCACACAGGCCTATATCATAATTGTTTTTTCCCTTTCGGCAGCACCACTGGTCTTTTGGTTTTTGTGCGCAAACAATGCTATTCAATTATTTTTTCCCACAGTTCGACTTGATAATACAACCTGTCTGACCACAGATCAGTTACAAAATGATGACATTGTTTTAATCTTAACTCGTTCTTAGAAAAACTGATACTGAATCAGTACAGTGTAAACCACCTGCTATGGCTCTATGCCCACCCGCCTACCAATCTACGCACAATGCATTGCGGCCTCCTCCCAATCAAGGCTACCTGTCCAGTCATCAAACTGACATATAAAACAGACAGTCATGATACTTCATTTTTTGTAACCAACGTTTATTTTATTCTGATTCTATAATCATCAAGCTCTTGTGTAGACTTGTATTGGTAGAACACTTGGTTACACACATGCATAAACTTCTCTTCCCCTGCTCATTCTTTTTCTAAGAGTAACATGGCATTGACTCTGCCGAGAAGGTGTTCAAATTCAAAAATCTTAAGATTTAAGCAAAGTAAATACTTCCTCCACACATATCCTAACATAAGATTCAGTTTGTCAGTTGCTTCACTCTATGTTTAAAAAAAGAAATGTATGATATTAATTCACTCCCATCACTGAGGGCCCGTCTCTGCCCAAGGGCCCCTGGGTACGTGCCCAGATTGCCCATATGGTAGATCCGGTCTTGACTAAGGCAAACAGCCAATGGACGCAAATTTCCATTAAACTGAATATTGCACTTCCTGCAATTTTCGATATACTATTGCGCTACGTGATATTGCAATAACGATACGGAGTCGATATATTGTGCACCCTTACTCCAGAGGCACTGTTATGTAGGACGCCCTGTGGTTTGACCTCTGTTAACTAGAATATAATATTCCTATGCACAGAATTTTTGATAATCATAAGTGCTTATATTAATAGTTATGAATCAACAATTGAACAGCTTTGATACTAAAAGATGGCGTACTCACAAAACTCAAAGTGCTTAAGCACAAAAATGATGTATGAAACCATGCATACGCCAAGTCCTGCGCATCATCCTTTCATACATCCCAATAAATGTGTATTTTAGCCCACATGCACGTTGAACCCAGCCTTACCTCCTCCTCTTACTCTTCTACCTCCTTCTCTTAAAATGACGTAAATCTCACTCTCCGACACCTCAAGACATGAGGCCGCTGGTGATTTTTCATGTGTGTGTGTGTGTGTGCAGGACCACAGGATAGAGCAGTATGCGGCATCTCCTCTCCACAGTGTTTTGGTGATCAGCTATGAGATGCTGCTACGCTCCGTGGAGCAGGTATTAATCGTGCTATTACGCTGTTATTAAGACGTGCATGCTAAGCACTGGAAATTCATATTTTTTGTTTTATTTGCATCTTTACATGTTTTTCTTGTTTCTTTGTTTTTTGTTTTAGGTGCAAAAATTGGATTTTGGCCTTGTGATTTGCGATGAGGGCCACAGGCTTAAGAATAGCAGCATCAAGACCTCCTCAGCTCTCAGCGGTCTGAGCTGTACACGCAGGGTCATCCTGACAGGTACACACACTCGGGCCACGTCAACAACTTCAACCCAGAACCAAATAATTAGGGAGTCTCAAGCAGCTGGATGGATGGCAGACCTGTCCTAGTTATCAGCTTGGACATGGAGTTTGTGTTTGTGCGGCAAAAGGTACACCGGTACAGAATGATCTGCAGGAGTTCTACGCCATCATAGAGTTTGTGAACCCCGGCGTTTTGGGATCGTCCACTGCGTACAGGAAAGTGTACGAGGAGCCAATCCTACGCTCCAGACAGCCCTCCTGCATGGAGGTACGGCTCTCTCTTTCCCAGCCTCTCTCCGCCTCTCTCTCTCTCCTGACATTTTTAAACAACTTTATATAATATAATATATAGTAGAATAGAATGTATAGAATTACTACTACTACTAATAATAAAAAAAAAAGAGATATCCTCTCCCACCTCTGTTCAGTTGCTTGTGTGTATATGTAAGTGGTGCGTCTCCTCTGATAGGAGGAGAGGGTTTTGGGGGAGGAGCGAGCAGCGGAGCTCTCTCGTCTGACCGGCACGTTCATCCTGAGGCGCACCCAGGAGATCATTAACTGCTACTTGCCGCCGCGCCTCGATTGGATGCTGTTCTGTGGCCCCTCCCCTCTGCAGCAGGAGCTGTACAAGAGCCTCCTCAGCCATCGTGTGTTCAGGACCTGTCTGCAGGCCTCCTCACAAACACACACACACCTGGCCTGCATCACCGCCCTGAAGAAACTCTGCAACCACCCACGTCTGCTCTACTCAACTGTCAAGGTGACGGACAGACGTTGGATCAAATTAGAGCTTTAATCACTAGATCGGTTTTTAATATTCGGTAGTTCGTCTAGGTTTTTGATAAATAATTGATTGGTCTACTGGCCTTTTTTACAGCACATATGTAAGTATGATGTATGTATGATGGTTATACTATTTACACAGGCAGAGGGACATTTCATATGCAGTTTCATTTTCAAGGTTTAAAGGCATGGTTAGTCGTTCTCGAGGACGTTGCTAACTTTGAGCTCAAATCAAAAGGAACTCCCTCAGAAGCTCCGCCCCACACATTGAAATGTTGTGTTCGTCACTTTGATTATGTTCCTATTTACGGAGCCAGGGCTGTGTAGAAGTACCAGATACATTTTATCAACACAGTAAGCTAGTCAAATTTGAGGAGATAGGACATGAATTGGACAAAAAGTGGACTAGCTTACAATTAGCTTGTAATAGCTGACAAAAGTGCTGTTTGGGTTTGTTTTCAGGAAAAGACATCCAGTGCCTCTATGGAGAGCTCTTTATACGAGGGGCTGGCAGAGCTCTTCCCAGAATCATATTCTTCAGGTGGATTCAGCACTGACGACTCTGGTAAACTACTGGTTTTGTCAGACCTTCTAACTGCTATCAGACAGCTCAGCTCCTCAGACAGGTCAGTGAGAACATGTTACTTGTATGTACTGTAAATGGAAATGGTAAATGCTTATGGGTCTGACCTTGTTTGTGGGTCCCTGCAGGGTCGTGTTGGTTTCTAATTACACCCAGACGTTAGACATGCTCCAGGACCTGTGTGCTCACCGGGGCTACACCTTCTGCAGATTGGACGGCCAGACGCCCACGAACCAGAGGCAGCGCCTGGTTGATAACTTTAACAGCCCCTACTCCCAGAACTTCCTGTTTTTGCTGAGCTCCAAAGCCGGCGGGGTGGGGCTTAATCTTGTGGGCGCGTCCCACTTGGTTCTGTATGACATTGACTGGAACCCTGCCAATGATATTCAGGTATAGGGATGTACTTGTGTGTATGAGCATATTTACATTCTTACAACAGATCAAATGTACCCCTCTTTGTTCTATAACAGCAGGATCTGTGATTTTCAATCCAATGCTTACTTTCTTTATGTACTTTAAACGCCTATTACATTGTTGTTGAGTGCCATGTCAAAAAGTAATTTCTCTGTATTGGATGATGTAATGTCTTTCAGTTCATGTGACAAATCACCTTTACTTCTACTACTGCTAGCTAGCATGGATATATTTACATATAGACAAATATTTACATATAGGTGCACACAAATGACATATTCAACATTACATGCTTCTCCACTAGATGGCACTGTGTAAAGGTATAATGTTCCACATTACCTCTCCTCTTGTGTTTAGGCCATGGCCAGAGTATGGAGAGATGGACAGAAGAAGACTGTGCACATCTACCGTCTCCTCACGGCAGGTTAGAACACACACACACACACACACACACACAACACAAGCGTGCACAAACGTGCAACACTACCAGTTCCATCACTGACGGTCATGATAAATGTCTGTTGCACAGGCACCATTGAGGAGCGTATATTCCAGAGGCAGGTGTCCAAGCAGGGGCTCTCTGGGACGGTGGTAGACTTGGGAAAGGGGGCGGAGCACACCAGCTTCTCTGCCAATGAGCTGCGAGATCTTTTCAGCCTTACAACCACGCCCTGTCTCACCCATGACCTGCTCGACTGCAGCTGCAACATGGACGGAGCAGCCAATGGTAGGCGCACAACAAAACAACACCGCCACATGCACAATCACTAAAAATTGTGGGGGGGGTCCAGAAAATATATAACGCGAGTGCTGAAACCGAATATCAACTCAAAAAGAGGCTACTCAAATAAAGAGTGAGGTAGCACGTCTTAAAGTCGGATGTAAATATACAGTATAATAAAACTGTAATGGTCGCAAGCATGTGACCATTAACGTCTTGTAATGCATACTATATTGTTCTCACTCTTTTTTTGAGTTTTGTTTGTTTTATCCTTCTAACTTCTTTAATTTCAGTTGTAGAGGAGGAAGAAGGGCCGACCTCCGATAGGCCGTGTCAGCTGGGTCGCCATGGTGACCGCGGGCAGGCGGGTCAGAAGCATCTAAGCATGTCGGAGCTGATGCAGTGGAGACATTTCTCTGGTGACGCACACACCTTCGCAGACCCCTACCTTGACCACGCACGCAGCCACGTCACCTTCGCGTTCCAGTCCATCATCTCTCAAACAGCCCAGTAGAACCTGGCCGTGTGTGTTTGCTGTGTGTCTGTGTGTCCTGGCTGTGTGTCTGTGTGTTTGTTGTGTGTCTGTGTGTTTGCTGCGTGTCCTGTCTTTGTGTCTATTTGTGTTTGCTGCGTGTCCTGGCTGTGTGTTTATATGCAGCCTGGCTACCCAGGACAAATGTACCACAAAATACAGCTATTGCTGCAGATATGTCGCATGAAACCACTTTGGTTTGAATGACAGCAGACTGTGACATTAAAAGCATTCTTTTTAAATTATTTTTTATTTAACATGTCATTCTAACGAGATGAAATGCTGTATGATTTTTTTTATGAAGTCTCATTAAATACAAGTAGTGTGTATAACACAGGCTATAAACCTATTGCTTGTGGAAATTAAAAGAATCTGGGTCTGTGTTTATTGCGGGTGCTGTAAAAGCTGTGTGTGTTATTAATTCAGAGTGGCTGTATGTACCTTCTAATTCCTTGTAGATTAGAGTATATGAGAGGTTCTTTCCATTAAAGTAATATTTACTCTTTCAGTAAGAGGTGTTACGTTGATTACTGTTTGGCTCTCGCAGGGTGTGGGCAGCAAGGAGGTGTTAACACCTCACCACAGTTTCTAGGTAAAGAAAAGTATTATCTTGAGGAGAATGATCCATCAGATTGCAGCTTTTAAGCTTGTATGTTGCACATTCCCCTCAGATGCCTCAGATCGTTGTCAGTTTTAGATGTAGAGCAGGCTTGGACGGAATCACTGTGGTTTTTCTCCTTAACTTGCGTCTGTTCACTCTTAAAGGCAAGGCTGCTGTGTGGGAGTAATGTATGTTTTTGTGTGTTTCTGTCCTCATGATGTGCATATCACCCCCAACAGATTGACTAGGCACAATTGAACGTGTCTTTTACATAAACATACTTATTGTGTGTGTGTGTAATCATTGCCACTGTGCGATATGGACAAGATTGTCCAAGTGTAATTACTACTGTAGCTCTCCATTATGCCCATGTGTGACGTGGCAGCAACAGGGCCTGTTGTGGCCTGTGGAGTTCTGATGAAACAGGCCAGCCCCCGTGGAGTCTCTGTAGGGACTGTGTGACCGTACACCGATGGTCTTTTGTCCTACCAAGTAATTGAAGAGCAGAGAACACGTTGCATGCTGATGCACTTTTCCCAGATTACATCCATTTATTGTCCGTTCTGGCAGGAAACGCACCAGATTTTGCCCCACATACTGTAACAGCAGGGCGGTTGCTTGTTTAAGCTTGATGCTCTGTACAAGTACAGATTATGTCTGTACTGTTGTTGGTGTCCCTGAGCACGTTATTACAATACACTGCTGTGGTCCTCTAGTAGAAGTGTCACCTTGAGTCACAAACCAGTAGTTTGCAGAGCAGCTGTCGCTAGGCAACTTCAGCAGCTATTGTCAAGGGCCAGCTTGAGAGTCTATTCAATGTGAGATGCTGTTTTGCTGATGGAGCTTCACTTGCTGGCCACTGCTCACTGGTGTTTAAAATCCCTCTTTAATGCTCAGGCCAGACAGCTCAAAAGACAAATTAATTGAATGAGTTACTTTTCAGTGCTGGTGTGGGTGTGTTGGGGAGGGGAGGAAGGGGGGGGGGGGGGCCTAAGGGACACACTGACTCATTGAAAGTTTTTTCCTTCTCATCCCCTGCTCTCTTTGGAGGAAATGAATGAAGAGGATGGTACCCAAGCTGTGCCATTAACCCTCATATAATAGTTCTTACAATCTATTCAGTGAGGTGTGAATTACCTGCATCTCATATACTGTCCATTATTTAAATGTCAGGCCTTAGACACTTTCTCAGTAAAGTATGCCGTTAGCACTGAACAGATGCAATATGTTGTTTAGATGCTAAGACCAGGTTTAAGTCTCCAGGGGGATTGTAATGAATTGGACATGCAGTTCAGAAAGTAAAAAAAATAAAATAGATTTTCTTAAACAATATGTTGATTGTGGGTATGGCTAGCCTATATACAGTACTAGACTGTGCTTGAACCTCAGTGACAATGATTGACATAGCCTTTATTGTTTGTTATGTCATTACCTCTCTGGACAGTTTTATTGTGTCTCGACTGTGTTTGGCACACTGTAAAGTTTGTAAAGGTATTGCAGAGTCTTAAATATCACATTCTCTTAAATAACTATTTGTGGTTGGTTATTTTTCACCGCCTTGTTAAAGCTTTGTGCAACAGGCGTTCTACTAACTGTAGTGCTCCACAGTGCTCCGTTGTTTATCACAGCCTCCTCAGCGCATCCCATACTTGGCATGTGCCTACACTACCATTAGGGTGTTGTTCCTGACCTACAATATGCATATACCATGGCCTGATTAGCCACTTGATGTGATCAGACAGTATAAACTCTTCAATATACCTTATTCACCAGATAAAATAAATTATGCTAAATTGTCTTCATGCAATCATATCAGAATAAAACTGTAAAAATGTGAACTTCTAAACAGATTAGGATTTTGAGACACTTTTTAACTATGGATTATATTCTCATATTTATCATAGTGTTTTGTGTAATGTTTATTGTTGCATCTGAATATCTGCCCATGCATTAGGTAAATGAAAACGGTGCAAATTGTCACTTTCCACTTGGCTAGAATCCATTGCTGTCACCGCCATCGTGTTAGTCTCCCACCAGCCAGAACTCCCCGCCCCCCACTCTTGCCTTCGTGCCAAGACCTGGTGCGCCAGCACTTCAAGTCATCTGTCCATCAGATTGCAGCAGAAGCGATCTGTAGGCTAATACCATATGTGGTCCTGGACCCACAGGGTCACGCCCCTCGCCCAGGCTACAGCAGGCTGGGTAGATAAACAACTGAATACGCAGCATAATCCCTACCAGGCAGTCCCTTACTCCACCTATATCTCAAACTAGGTTAACACACACACGCACACACACACACACACACGCGCACACACACACACACACACACACACACACACACACACAGTAGCACAACTACACAAATAAATACATTTTGATCCCTGAGGCTAAATCACACTTTTTCCATAATTGTTAAGATGTCATGTAGCAACTAAGTGCCCCTAGTTGCCAACTGACACAATTGTGTCAACTGTAAACAGCAATTAGTGAGTGTTCATGAATTTAGTTGACCATAATACGTAATTATGCAACTATGTACATAATAATTACATAAATAGAAATGATTGATTATTGCTGTACTGCTTTGTTAATGACAGAGGAAACAGATTTAAGAAGATTAGATTAGGAATTACTGCAATACACAACTATAGGCACATATACATATTACATTTTTGTTACAAAGTATAATTTTTAAGATAGTTTGATGGGCAATTATTCCTTACAGGGAGATGTAGCCTGAAAGCTTATGTTTGCTGATGCCAGTTATATCCACGTGGAAGTTTAGGGGGACGGGGGATGAGTGACGTCATGAAAACTCTCTCTCTCCCCCGCTCTCCCTTTATATAAATCGTTTCTGGGAAAACCCATAACATTAGAGAGGACCAGAGATCATAAAACTATCGAGTTGTTCACCGTCTACAAGTAATGTTAGCCTCACAAAGATGTATGAAATAAAAGATGTATCTACAACCGTCAAGGGACAGTGCTTTTGTATCTCAACAAGCAGTGTGGTCGGAATTTATTTGTTCATCAACTAATTGGAAGGGATCAAGTTGCCATTCTTGAACTTTAAGAATTTGACGCCAACATTTAGTTCTGATCGTCAATTTAACCCAATTTTATTTCGGATTTCTAACTTTGAATTAGCACTATGCTGTCCAGTATGCGTAGACACAGTCTTCGTCTGCAACACGAGCTTCACCGATGGAGCATATGCGACCCTGGGAGCCAACTCCTCACAGATAACCTGGTTGCCCGGGTTCCTAACTGCATTTCGCGCTCAAAGTCCTGCATGAGCTCCACTGGGGAGTCAAACGGGAGTCGTGATAGTTGGTCTTCGTCGGATTCCATTATCTCCAATTACTCCGTCGGGGGGACGCCAAGATGCAAAACTCCATTTCGAGTGGTCCTATTAGGAGGAAGCGGGGTCGGTAAAACGGCGTTCGCCAGCATCTTCGCAGGTGCTGCGGACAGTATGGACAGCGACGACTGCGAGTTTTACGGAGGTGAGACTTTAGAGCTTGCTTCTTGTTCTGAGTGACGTTTTTGATTTGATTATCTGGTGTTCACATTACTTAGACCAAGTACTTCAGCCATGTTATCATCTGGAATATGCCCGAACATGAAGTGAGAAAGTAATTTAGGCCTAATGTATGCTTGTTGTTTTTCAGATGAAGCACGTGAAAGAACAATTGAGGTGGATGGAGAGAGTGCAACTATAACTCTGCTGGACACACTGGATACAGAGGTGAGGGGTTATTATAAATATATAAAGAAACATGTCCCAGTCAATGCACCTTAATTATTTACAGTATGAGCTTTTTATGATGCCCACTGTGCGTGTTTTGTAGGACGAGAGTATGTGGGTTCAGGAGCAGCGAATGCAAGCAGGCGATGCCTACCTTCTTCTGTATTCTATCACGGACCGGAAGTCATTTCTGCGGGCCTCAGAGCTGCGCATAACACTCCGCCGCCAACGCCCTGCCCAGCGTACACCAATCATCCTGGTGGGCAACAAGTGTGACCTGGTTCGGCGAAGAGAGGTGTCCATCAGTGGTGAGTAGTTCCCCAAACGCGTTTGTGTGTTTTAAAATGGCCCACCATATTTTTTTTAGATATGGCACCGATCCGATACTGAGATTGGAAATCGGTCCGATACTGACTTAAATAGCTGGATCTGTATCGGTGACAGTTGTAACCGATCCATGGGGCTGATCCAATTTAATTAATTTACACATGTAGGTCTGGTGTCAAGCATCAGCCATGTCTAACCTACCCATGGCCACACTATCAGCAGCAGATTTCTAAAATACATCTAAGCCCTAAAATAGACATTGGCTGTCATTTACTTTGCAACTTAACTTACAACTTAATTTAACACTGGAATCGGATCATACTCTCTACCGGCCGATGCTTAAAGTGTATCTATCTGTATCGGGACGGGAAAAAATTGATCGTGCCATCCTATATAATTTTGTTATTGTTGTCACATTTTGTCAATAACTTCTCTAAACTTACAGAGGGCTGTGCGAGTGCTGCTGTCTTTGACTGTAAGTTCATTGAGACGTCAGCCGCCATGCAGCACAACGTTTGGGAGGCCTTCCGCGGGGTCGTGCGTCAACTGCGTCTGCGCCTGGACAGCAAGGAGGCCAACGAGCGCCGCGGGCACTCCAAGTCGCAGCGCACGGAGAGCGTGCCTGTTAAGGCCAAGCGCTTCCTCGACAAGATGGTAGCGAGGAACAGTGCCAGGGTGGCGTTCCGGCTAAAGTCCAAATCCTGCCACGATCTGAGCGTGATGTAGCAGGGTTTCAACACTGTCCAGGCTAATCAACAGCAGGCTGGAGAAAACCAGTGGAGAGATGGGCTGGATAGACATGCTTGCTCAAAGCAGAATAGTCCAAGCTCTCCTCGTCAATCCAATACAGCCGTTTTAGTCTAAGCAGCATCTATTGCGGTCTACATTAGACAGGTTCACCAGAGCTGAAGTACTATTTGCCGGCCTCTGTGACGGACTGGAGAATCAGACAAATAGACCTGTCCTTTCCTGTTGGCATAAAATATGTCTGTGATAGAATGAGTTAGAAAGAGAGTGTTTTTGGTTGTTATGAAATATTGTTGATCTACAGTCCACTATTTGAAACTGAATGTTTGATTCCTTGGACATTCCTCGATTTGTCTTAATCCCTGTTTATGTTGCTCAGTCCTGCAATGTTAATTTTGTGTGTAAGTGCCACAATGACCACTTGTAGACTTTTTGTTAAAGTGTGGTATTAAATACCTTTTTAATGTTATATTATTTTTATATCATTACAGGTTACTAAGAATGTGTTGCATTTTACTATTTTGCTACAGTACTTTCCATTTTGGCCTGAAGTGAACGTTCTTTATATTAAAGCGACTTCTCTCCCTTGAAAAACATGTTGTCTTTCTGTTATACAAACTGGCCTGTGATTGGGTGACTCATCCATGACACAGATTTCAACCGCTCAGTCTCACACACACACTTATGGACATGTGTATGAGCGACAGGCAGGCATCACTGATGGCAGATGACTCAAGTGGTGACATTAATTTGGAACTTTCTGAGGCTTAATATACTGTATATAATGTACTGTATATCTGTGGTAGTGGTTTAATACAGTGATTTGACTTCCAAGGACGTGTCAACATGTGACTCATCATTTCACTGATGTGGCGCAGAGCCAAAACAAGAATTGAAGAATATACTTTTGTTAGACTAAAAGCTAAATGACTCAGCCCCATTCTCCTGTACATCTGCATAAACAACTGCATTCAATACAACCTACATACATACAGTATGGATTCAGAATGTGTTGTCAAGGCAACACATTCTGAATTTATTTACATGAAGGCCAGGGACTATCTGCAGAAACACATTAGCATGTACCAGCCTGCCTTGACAGAATGTCAGAGCAGTGTACATGGAGCCAAAACACATCAACACTACAACAGCTTCTGTTTAAACACAGGCCCTTAGAAACGGTGAGTCACTCTCATCCCGCTATTCCGTGCTTGCGCCTTTACAGGCATTTCTGTTTTAGCTTAGAACAGCCTTGTATATTCAGGCAGCTCACAGATCTCAACCCAAGCGTATGGCATCTGTTGATACGAATAATCCTATACTGTGTCTATAGGGTAGACAGAAGAAAGACAATTGATGTTAGCAGCCTGATATAGTTTATTATTGGCCAAGATATTGTTGGTACATACTCGTTTGCTTCCATGGGACTATATGACTAACCTGATGTCAGAGGAATTGTCGTCCATCTGGGGAGCGTACATTGAAACTGTGAATGGCTGTACTTTCCAAAAAATACTTTGCAGTTTATTGGATGAACCATCTGATTGTTTTCGCTGTCGGCACCATGGTTGACACACCTAAACCACACCCATATAGTTATAACCACAACGCTGTTTGGAAAACCACGCCCGCATAGCTATAAACACTACGCTGATTGGAAAGTTCAGTTGCTACTCGGACACATTCAAAATGATTCCGAGGCCTTCTTGCGAGGCTACTATATGACAGCCCCTAAATACATTCTTCATTTTCTGATTCTATCTCCTTATGCTTTCTATTTACACAGATACCTGCTTTGGCCTCTGTTTTGCTGTTTTTAATACATTGGCCAATTTTTGTTGCATTTGGAACATTGATATGGCTATAGTGTTATAGTGTTTCATGAAGGAAAGTAACAAGTTGATTGTGTGTAACTGAGCAGTCCCCACCTGCCGATCTCGAGAGGTGGGCACTCTAGCAAGCAGGCTAAAACCCATGGGTTCATCTGGCGAGTGAGGTGGTTTATCGTTTTACTTGGCCACTGTCCCTCAGGGAATCGAACCCCGATCTCCAGCGAAGAGAGCGGCCGCTGTACAAGGCAGGCTAAAACCCATGGGCCCTAGCCGGTGTGTCGCCAGAGCGTCCTATGAGGTGTCGGAGAGTGAAGTGTAACTTCACTGCACAGTGAAGTTGGCCAGCTACCTGCTGGCCACCATTGCTGTACATGTGCAAACTGAGTTAGTGAGATAATGCATATCACCAGTAGAGATGTCGATCAGCTTTGTTAAGCTATTAATTGAATTGTTTCTGTAAAACACATTGGAATTAATTCTGTCAAATTACTCTCATAATATTAGGTATACTTTATTTCAAAGTAAATATACACTGTATCTTAAATATATAATAATTAGAAATCACTTGGTAGTACTTTATTTTCGATGTCCTTGGTCTAAGCACTGTGACACTATCTGGCACATCCACAGTTCATATTCCCTACAATAGCACATGGAACGTATCCAGAAATGAATAGCTTTATTTGACTTTGGCATACTGCTTATCAGGCACACCCTAATCCAACAATGGAAAAGAAGACAGGAAATTGTTCAGGAGTTCATTGGTCAAAGTCTGAGAGAAACAAATGGACATTATATCATGTGAACCGTTAACCACAGACTGGAATCTAAGACCTGAAACTCTTGCAGTTAGATGAGTTTTGATGAGTACATGTGTGATTTGACTGTTCAGTAGTACAAAACTACAGTACATATGTCAAGCAAGCATTTTCCAGATATAGAAATATTTTCTTAATACATAATTCTTGCATCCATGGCTGATTTTCATACTGTATAGCTGTGTCCTTCTGGCCATCACTTACTGTATAAAATCACATACTTATTTGTGTTCTTTGTGTTTCTTGTCAGATCTTTCTCTTTTGGCCGAGCCTGAGCATAAGGGATTGTGTGATTAGATAATCATTAGGTCCAATAAACCATTGCTGGTTACTGCCTGGTTAAAGTTTGACCAGCCAGGATGGATCTGTAGGGATCATTCAGGACTCTGAGGAGTGACTTGAACTCTCCACAGCAAGGTATGTCTCCTTACATTACCACTTTATCTAAAGAATCAGTTATTTGGCGATTTTATAGGAGACAACAAGGGTTGTGTTTGTTGTATATCATTTTATGAGTCACGGTGTATAACATGTAGAATGTCCAAAGAGTTGTGATCTTGACTTGACATTGGCTGGGCCTGTCAGTCATGGCATTGCCTTTATTGGCTGTTGCTCAGTTTAAATGGCATTTTATGGGAAACTGTTTGGTAGGGTTTTGTGTCATGAGAGCGGAAATATTGTCTGAACGATTTAGTAAAATCATTAACATTTTTATCCTATAACATCTGATTTGAACTAATAACTAGTTTGAACATCAGTTATTCTATGTTTATATATATGTTTTGGATACATGTTTGATCATGAAGTTCTCAATATCAGTATTTCTAATGGTTGGCTTGTTAACAGGTATCCAACAAATTGGCTATTATCATATTAAGATAAAGTTAAATGAAGCTTGATTTGGTTAATAAGCAATGGTGTGAAAGGTTTAAGAGAGTTGAAATTATTATTAATTATTATAAGTGTGTGCGCTTTGCTAGAAAGGGTTGTTTGATCTCAACTCAATGTCACCTTCACCTTCATGTGACACTATCTGAATTAAGTACAGACATCTGATATTCTCACTTTCTTGTTAAGCTGCCACACTGCCTGAAAATCTTTTACATTTAGTTATTGAAGTTATTTGATGTGTGAGGTATGCATAGTAGTATTGTACATTATTTTGCTGGATTGTTACTTCTTACAACGTAGTCATGTTAATGTTAATAAGATGATTGGTTCATTGGGGCATATATGTCACTTGCAAATGGCTATATCCCTGTCTAGTGTTACTATCTAGTATTGCTAGTTTCAAAGATAAGACAATGATTATTCTGCTAAGTACAATAAACTCTTTAAAAGTGGAACTAATAGACTGCTTTTACACTAAACAACGTCATAGTAATTACTCACTGTAGGCAAACTCTTAAAAGGTCAGTCGCACATGCAAGCTCACCTATGATGCTGCTCTAATTTCTGACATCACATGGGGGTTTAACACCCAAGACAGACCTCTAACTAGCTGATTCATTGAGTCCCCGCAGGTATAATAGACAACATGTTTCAAGGTGATGATCAGACACTGGCAGCGAAAACGAAACAAATGAAACGCCCAAATATGATCATGTCTCCGAAGAATACAAAGGGATGAGGAACTGGATTTAGAATTGTCTTTTGTTAGATTAAATGCGAAATAGTTCAGCCCCATTCCTCTGTGTGTCTGGCTCCAAGCATATGTGAAGTACAGTATGGATTCAACAGAACTGTGAGACCTTGCCACCACTATACTGCCTCTTCCTCGCCTTCCAGTTTTCTGTACTCCAGCATTTCTCCTAATGGTATTTCTCCTCTCTTCCATCTCAGTCTCACCATGACACCCACAATGCATCTGTTGCTGCTCCCGCTCCTGTTTGGCATTGTGAGTCCACCAACCCCCGCTGTCACTCTATTATGTAACCACGTTCACAACATGCAAACCCATTGGGCGGACTGTGAAGCTAATCATATTAATTTATTTCCACACCTGTTCATTTTTGGGCACTCACATGGGAAATATCACATTGCTGTGAAATGTATGCACAGATAAAAGCGACATTTTTTAAGGCATTACATGTACAAATATTGCATAACGTTGCCAGGGAAATTTCCATTTTTTAAATCCCAGGAAATAGGTGCATGTACAAGGACGTCTTCAATAACGTAGTTACTAATTAAAGTGTGACTAAACGGTTTGCTAGTATTCCATATTCATACACATGCTGGATGGAAATCTGCACAGACTTTGATCTCCCATACAGTAGTGGATTAGGATAACCCTCACATGTTCTGTCAATGTGGTTCAATAAATATTACAAGGTACTGCAAGCTATTGTAAGATAATACACTTTTTGTCACAGTGATATTGTTTTGATTTTAACTCAAAGTTAGCCAGCGTTCTCGATAATGACTAACCCTTTAAGAGAGAGAAAACTTTACACAAAATCTACGTACCTCTACAAATGTGTCTACACATGGGGGAGAGTATATTTAATGTAACTATTAAATCTGACTTGCTTTTCAATGGCCTTTGAACTCTGCATTCTCATAGGCTGCTGGGAAGGGTATAGAGGACAGGAAGGGCCCAATACAGAACACATTTTTAGACATACCAGAGGGGGCCCCTGAACACTATCCTATCTATCAGGTAACATACACCCAAATGTATTCACTAAACACTACAAGTGTGTACTATATTAAATCCAGATGTTTTGTTATCTTTTGCAAGGCAATTCTTGTCAGTTGTTCTCTTGCCTGTTTTTGTTCATGATCGTCACATAATCAAGAAACACTAATTGCTGTGAATTGTGGTTTATGAACCCCCTCTTCCTTTATAGTTCCAAGCATCTAAACCAGGTGTGAACATGTTCAGAGTAACAGGAGAAGGTAATGGGGCCATTATGATCTCCGAAGATGGATGGCTTTACCTGGGACAAGCTCTGGACTGGAGCCAAGATACCAATTATGTTGTTGCGGTAAACTGGTCAAATTTACTTACTAGATTGGATTGTCACAAAGAGGGAAGATACTGTATACTCCTGTCCTATAATTAATACAAAATGCAGCTATACACATAATAGTTACACATAATACTGTATTTCTTTATCAAAATTGGATCAAACATGTTTTCATGGCCAAGCATTGTCCATAGCTTTGGAATGATCGCTTACGTCATAATTTAGGTAGTTGTCAGCATAATGAACTAAACTGAAAGTGAATGTAAAGAATGTAGCTTCGCCCCATGGCTCACTCTCCATTTGTGTGTGCGCGTGTGTGTGTGTGATGTTCAGGTGGAGGCATTATTAGATGATGAAGTGGTGGAGGGCCCAGCATATGTCAGCATCCATGTGCTGGACAGCAACAATCACGCCCCTACCTTCAACCAGACTGTATATGCTGCTGTGGTTAGAGAAAGAAATCCTAAAGGTTTGTATCTGTTTGCAGATTACATTGCTTGTGTGTGTGTGTGTGTGTGTGTGTGTGTGTGTGTGTGTGTGTGTGTGTCAACCAGCACGTCACTAGGGTTTATCTATGTCTTGATTGTGGGATAAGGAAGAAGGTTTCCTCGTCCTTGCTGTTGGATTATCTCTAAAATGTTTCTCTTTAATCTTTAAAAAACTATTTTATAGAGGAACCTTTAGCATATTTGCTGTGCAGTCTGGATGTGAATCTAAGGAACATGATTGGACGACGTGCATGCACACCATGGTGTGTGTGAGGGAGACGTGGACCGTACTTAATATTGGCTCCTCCCAGTGGGCAAATAATACGCACTATTCCTCCTTCCAGTTCAGTTTGTTGGTGTTTTCCTCTGTGACCTCCCCCAGCTCCTGAACTAAATTTAAACATAACCTTGTGTGTACCCCCAGGTGTGCCGTTTACACGCGTGTTTGCTACTGACGAGGACAACCCCGAGTCTCCCAATGCCCGGCTGGCCTACAGTCTGCTCAGCCAGATACCCAACAGACAGAATACCCTGTTTTTCCAGATTGACCCTGTTACTGGAGAGATCTCCACCACAGAAGAAGGTTACACACACACGCGCGGGCACAGCATTTTCAGAGAGACAGTTGGTAATCTGTTCATTTCTGTCTGTAATCTGGCCGTCTAAACCCAGATGACCTAAATCAGATCATCTGCTCAACATTTACACTGATTGGTTGCAGACTAACTCAGTGTGTCTCGCGATGATGGTACCATACCTACATTATGTGTACATATATGGATCTGTTTTTATGCGTGGAATATACTGTAACTATACTAATATTTGATAATATAATATTTAATTTGTACATGTTCCCAATGAGATATTAGATAATTCCGACAGTAGAGATTCAGACATGATCCCTGTGTTTGTGGGGTGTGTGTGCGTGCATGTGTGTGTGTGTGTATGTGTGTGTGGTGTGTGTGTGTCTGTCTTTCAGGCGAGCACATGATGAAGGCTAGAGAGGTCACACTGTATGGCAGTGGGGAGGACCGCAGTGCTGATACGCTGAAGAAGAAGTTTAATGACTACTGCACTCCAAAGCAGGAGATACCTCTAGAACACAACCCTTTCTACAAATGTGTAGAGAGAGCCGGTGTGTATGCATGTGTGCGTGCGTGTGTGTGTGTGTGTGTGTGTGTGTGTGCGTGTGTGTGTGTGTGTGTATTGATTTGCCATTTGTCAAGGTGATTCTTTTTAAGATGCACCATGTGGTTTGACAATAAGAGTGATAGCATCTCCATACACAGAAAATAACATTAGAGTAATTAAACACAGTACAGGATTAAACACAGTGCGGAAGCTTATTCTGTGTCTAGGACTTCAATGTCCGGTTTCACAGACATTGATTAAGACTAGTCTAAAACTAAAAGAACAATTTATTGAAGATCTCCATTGAAGAAAAAGAAAAAAAAAAAGAAATAAAAAAAAAAAAAAAAAGAAGAAGATCTCCATTGAAAGAAGTTCTTAATATAGGACAAGGCTTAATCCATGTTCATGAAACCGGCCATTAGAGTCTACGGTCTAACTTCGGGATCAAGGGATAAAAATGTTGCCATATCTGACAGCAAATTGAAGATTGTTTTCAGCCTCAAATGACTTCAATAACTTTAGGTTTGGCTGTAGGTTTGCATGAGGTTTACATTCAGCTGTACAAACGTTTAAAACAAACGTTTTACATAAACATGTTGTGCCTGGCTCACATCGGGGTCTAAATGAATCCCATGTCTGTCACATCCGGTGGTCGTATTAAAAGGACCCAAGTGCAGAAACTTTATTGCCATGACATTACTGAAGTGGAAACAGAACTCATGAGCACAGACCAGAATAAACCAGATGATCCATCCCTGGGGTGACACAGGCCAGAGTATTTAACACATGAAGGGATGATTACTGATTGGGGACCGGTGAGGCCAGAGCCATGTAGAAGAGAGAGTCGCGTCAACTCCATTCACTCCAGTGGACCGCTTTTTTCACAGCAATGGCGGATCGTGAAACCTTGTAAAAGTTCCCGGAAGTTAGCCGCAAATACTAGAAGTACCTATACATTATATTGTAAATGTAAATCTATGCATTTATTGACAACTAATTACCAAAAATTGCAGTTATGTATCAGTACTTATCGGTTCAAATTGTCCACCAAGCACTTCCTGGAACTGTTTTGCATCTCCATGAACCGCGTGACCGTTGAAAATGGCGAACTGCCGTTGGCGCGACTCTCTCTTCGACGTGGCTCTTGGTTGAGGCAACCACCAAGAGAGACAGCGAGGACATCCGCAGGCTAGGAGGGGAAGTGCAGGAACAGTAGACACACATGGCCGTCCCCTCTGAGACAGGCGTGACACATCTACTCCCTGTGTGGTGCCAGAGCTGCGGAGCCACGCCATGGACCCTCTACAGGACCCAGACTTCACCCTCATTGTGCGTGTGCGTGACCTGGGCGGAGCCTCGGAGAACGCGCTGAGTGGCAACACCAGGGTGAACGTTGTGGTGCAGCAGAACCTGTGGAGAAGCCCCGGACCCATCACCATTAGGGAGCATCATGCCGCCAGCTACCCCTATGCCATCGCCACGGTGAGGAGGGGCACACGCAGCGTCAGTCACACAAACTAAAACACAGTAATAGTTTGACTTTGAACGAGTCACACCTTCCTGTCTTCTACCTCCAGGTGCAGTCTAACGAGCCAAGCGCCCTCTACAGGCTGACGCAGAAGGAGCGGCATCTGAGGTTCCCCTTCAGCATTACAGGAAACGGAGAAATCCTTCTCAGCGAAGAACTGGACAGAGAAGAGAAGGCCATTGTAAAAGAAGATTTTAAGATTCTTTTTAAGATTCAACCGCAAATGCTTTGTATCTAAAGGATTTACAGTACATTGCCTTATTTAAGAGCAAGGAAAGGGGTTAGGGTGTTTACAGTGGTGATTGAACCCAGAAGCATTAGCCTGGTCTTCTAGTATAGTCTGTCTCTTTAGGCTGTACTTCCTCCTGTCCAGTAGACACACATGATTTTCTGTCTCTGTGTGTGTGTCTACAATGGTCTCTTCCAGTACATCCTGGTGGTGTTTGCGGAGGACAGCCAAGGCACAGAGCTGGAGCCGCCCATGGAGATTCAGGTTTTGGTAGAGGATGTTAACGACAACTCTCCCCAGTGTGTGAAGGAGGAGTCTAAGTTTGAGGTGCAGGAGGATGAACCTAAAGGTGAACTATGTGTGCCTATACCTTACATGTGTGTGTGTGTGTGTGTGTGTGTGTGTGTGTGTTCTGAAAAAATAATCTGGTGTTTCTACGCAGCAGTGTAGATGTCAATGGGAGCTCCACAACACTAACCCAGCCTTGGCAATGTGTTTCAGATGTGGGGTGTGGAGCTTCTGAAGGAATGCCCTATATGACATTGAAGGGAGTAGTGGTGTTTTGGTTTTGTTAAATATAAACCATATTTCTCCACAATGACTGACTCCACCTTTAAATTAATTTTGTATTAGTGTTAAAGGCAGGGTCAGTCATTCTTGCTAAATTTTTAGCTCAAATCAATCCTTGGCGCTGTCTCACATGTTCACACATGCGTTGTGAAGCAAAGCGTTGTGCTACGGCTTTGTTGATACGAGTGGTGTTCGCCACTTTGTTTATGTTACTATATATGGAGCCAGGGTGTGTAGAAATGTCAGATTATTTCAACACGCAGAGAGAACGGTAAACTAGCGAAATATGAGGAGATACTAAAAAGTGTATTAGCTTACATTTAGCTTGCAATAGCTGCCTACACCTTTAATTGACTTGGAGTATGGAGTATTCTGCCTTGCTTTGGCCTTAAATAACACTTTGTAGTTTTTAAGGGCCCTCTATAAATAAAGTTAATGTTTAATTATTTTAACAAAAGAATTAAACACAGGCACACAGTGGCCTCTCTGAGTCTCTGCCTGGGTCCTTGTGTGTCCAGGCAGCTTGGTGGGACAGCTGCTGGTCCACGATGCAGACGAGCCTGGCACGGTCCACTCCCTGCTGTCCTACACCATGGTGTCCCAGCAGCCGGCCACCGGAGCCTTCTCCATAGACGACGTCACGGGTCAGATCCATGCCAAGCAGAGCCTCCGCAGGGCAGACGCCACCGAGTATCGCCTCCTGGTCAAAGTCAGTGATCCAGGTAACGCATGCACGCACGCACGCACGCGCACACACACACTTAACTTAACTGTTAACATAGAACTCCATGTTGATGTTCCCGTGCTTCCCACAGACTACAGCACACAGTGTAAGGTCCTCATCAAGGTGATTGACGTCAACAATGAGCTGCCCTTGTTTGAGAAGACAGACGTGAGTACCATGACCACGTAACGATAGCAACACAGGCAGCACACCGCTATGGTTGAGGTGTGGGTTTGTGTGCACGCTCATTTGTGCGTGTGTGTGCGTGTGTGTGTGTATTATGTGTGTGCATGTGTGTGCAGTATGGGAACTACTCTCTGGCAGAGAACATGGCTGTGGGACACACAGTGTTGACGGTGAGGGCAACAGATGCCGATGAGCCTGGCAGCGGCAGCTCTCGCATCGAGTTCCACATCGTCGCCGGCAACGACAATGACGCCTTCACCATGGAAACAGACGGCAGTGGTGTCGGACAACTGGTTGTAGCCAAGGTATGCACACACACACACACACATACACACACACACACACAAGCATGTGTAAATGCTTAACGCTCACGCACGCACGCACATGCAAGCTAAATGTCTGTTTGACCTTGATGGACGAGAACACAAAGTACATTCTGAGCTTACTTTTTCTTCTTGTTTTCTACGCTGCAACATTCCCACAACCAAACTGTTTTTATTGAGGCTAGGCAGGTTTGCCTGAGTAAACCTATTTTTGCTGAAGACAAACGTTTCTCCAGTAAGCTTTGGCCACAGTATCTTGGCAATGTATGCTTGACAAATAAGACCTCACAGCCTCAGATGGCTAACAGCATTTCCACGACCCCCTCAGTGACTTTGCTACTTATTCTTAGACTATTACCCCAGGGCCCTATGCACATTAACCAGCCTGCTTCTCTTCCACCAGCCCCTGGACTTTGAGTCCTCCCCCTCATACAAGCTGCAAATTGATGCCCGTAACCCTGAGCCCCTGATGAGAGGGCTGCAATACGGTAGCAACTCGTCCACCGCGGTGTCTGTGTCTGTCACTGACGTGGACGAGGTGCCTGAGTTCAGCCTGGACTATCGGCATTGTGTAGAAGTTGCAGAAAACACCAGCGTGGGAACGGTGCTCCTCACAGTGAAGGCCAAAGACCCTGAGGGACAGGAAATAGGGTACGCACACCATCTGTTGGTTAAACACGCACGCACGCACGCACGCACACGCTCCTCAAAGCCCAGTTGTTTTTAGGTGATTACAGCTATCCTCCAGAGTCTTGACACTGAAAATATTGCATATTTTAGGCTGGGACCATTAACCTTCATTATTATTGGTTCTTTTGAGTGCAGCATAACGTATATGCAATTTGTGGGCCTCAACCTGCCTTCAAACTAGAGAAATTAGCTTGTTTCTGGTGGTTGTTTGATGCTAATGTTTCCCGTCATCCCATAAAGACAGGCTGATCTGTATTTATTTATGACTTCAAATTGGCCTAATCATCATTAGCTTCATCTTATATTCATCACTCAAGCGCCATCTTTTTTCTGTACAGTATGTGGAGGTGTAATAATACCGTGTGTGTGCCACAGTTTAAAGATTGAGGGAGACACCAACGGCTGGTTGGAGATTGACTCAGCCACAGGAGAGATCAAGACCATAGCTAATCTTGACAGAGAGAAAGTGGAAGCTTTTGATGTCACTATTACTGCCTTTGAGAAGGGTGAGGAAGTACAAAGAAACATGGCCGATTTACAAAATGCTGTTTGAAACTACGGACAATTTTATAAATTTAAATTAAAAGTAAATTGAAATAATTTCAATTGAAATTAATTTCAATGAAAGGTAAATTAAATTAATTTAAACATATACATTTAATGTGCAATGTGTTCAGTAATCACGTGTCTTGTGGAAGGTTTAGAAATATTTGACCTAATTGCAATTTCCATCTGTAGCCAACCCAGAGAAGTCTTCAGAGCGCGTTGTCTCTGTGAGCTTGTTGGATGTTAACGACAATATCCCCAAGCCAACTGAGTCCCAGGCCTTCATTTGTGTCAAGAAAAACCTGGAGCCTGTTTTAATTAAAGCCCAGGACTCAGATGGCACCCCCTTCAGCCATCCCTTCACCTTTGCCCTGGCCCACGTGAAGTCATCCCCAAACTGGAAGCTGGAAGCTGTTGATGGTATGTATTTAAATGAAATCAATTCACGCAGCTCTAAGTCATTCTGTACGTCATTCCACGCAGTTGGGGCGGCATACTTAAAAGCTTTTTTGCCCAACTCTACGCACCCGGGGAACAGACAATTTCAATGTATCCTGAGAGCGCAGGCCATATTTACTTTGGCTTTATGAGAGAAAAGTGCATAAATAATCGTGAACCAACCCACGGAGAGTCTTATAAATAAAACTAAACCAATGAGTGCGCCAGCGTTCATACAATGATGTCCACTCAGCTTTAGCATAGAGAGTACAATGGTGCGTTAAGTATTTACAACCTGTGATGAAACGCAGGGTAGAGTGGTATACTGGGTCCAATGATTGCATATGATATAATGATATTTTGCATGTCTATTAGAATTGTCTTGCTAAGTCAGTACTGCAGGTATGATTGTTGTTGTATCGCTGGTGTACTGCCAGTACACTTCTACACACTACAGTATTATTGATACTGTGACCACCACACTATTATAGACAATATTTCTCTAGTGATTTCTGCAACTACCGTGAATGAAAACACATTAAAAAGTCATCTGAAAGTCAATATGTCAGCTTTCAAAAACAGAAAGTTGCAGTTGCTTTCTTTAAATGATATGGGTCACTTGGGTGCTTCTGATGCAGTTGCAGACTTGGAAATTTTATGCAAAACTTCTTTATGAATGTGCGTCCACTGCAGATACTTCAGCTAATCTGGTCCTGAAGAAAATACCCACCGAAGACAAAACCTTCCTGATCCCCATCAACATCCTGGACAATGCAGGCATGGGCGTCACACACAAGTTTGAAGGTGAGTGATTAGCTACATATTAACCTTTGAGTCGGTCTACTGCATCACAGTATATATCATCCATAGGTCTATTCAATGTTTAATATGTTTCTGTCTATTCTCGTTTAAGTGAGAGTATGTAACTGCACAGAGCTCGGGCACTGCTATACCCAACCTGGTACACAAGCTAAGTATGGATTAGGAGCCACCATTGGCATCTTGGTGGGCACACTCTTGTTTTGTGGTGAGTCAGCTACAACACCCTACACTGTAAACACATAGTATATCGACGGGTGAGAACCAGACGGGCTTAAGTGACATTCTGGGTGATATGGAGATGTATATATCAAACTAAAGCTCTTGCCAAAAGGGCACATGTGAATTCTTAACCAATTAGTTATTCATTAAAAACCAAAATACTTAAATACTGAACATACTATGCCAGTTGGTGCCAAAATGGCATAACTGCACTTAAGCCCCTTTGGCATTGATAAATTAATATTTGAAAAGCAGTGGTAAGGATGGTAAGGCTTTTTTATGTTATGCTTTTATTTTATCACAATAGAGTATTTATTTTAAACTGTATGTAAAGCTTTGTTCATATTGTCATCAGATGGATCCATGCATTTAGATGAAATGTATGAAACGTTGGCGCCAAAAAGGCGCATGTGAATTTAAACATGTTGTTTGGCCTCCTGTACAGTTGTAGAGAACAGTACCTTACACCCTCTGGTGGTCCTCACCCCTCGATATGACCACATCTTCGGACCACACACACACATATGTTCCCCATTGTGACAGTAGCATGGAAATGTTAGTCCTTCAGAGGCTTGTGCTGTTTTGGTATTCATATCTGACCCACTGTGTTATCTGACGTTTTGCAGTTATTGTGTTCGCCTTAACGATAAATCAAATCAAGAAGAGCAACCAGAAAAAAGCCTCGCGTGGAGAAAGTGAAGCACAAGTTATGATGTATTGAACACATACATTATATTAGATTTAAAAAGTGTTTGTTTTTTCACACATTGAGCAACATTAATTAATTGCCCATATATATATATATTATTATCCTATGTTGGGACATTGCAATCATTTATTTATCCACCTTCCTTAATGGATTATATTATTTTTTTTATTTTAAAATTGGAATTATTTAATTCACATTCTCAATACATTACTCAAGTTTTAGTTTTTCCAACAGAAGTTGGTATTTTTAACAAAAAAGGAACTGCATTGTGGTGTAACAGGTGTAATATATAGACTTTTGTACAGTAGTTTTTTTTATTAATTGTTGCTGTTGCAGGAATCATCATCTGTTGTAATTACTGAATTAGGGATTTCATTGTTTGTCTGTCATCCATAATATATCCCTGGTTCAGTAATGTCTATGTTGTAATGGAGCAGGTGATATATTGACCACTACTGCCAGTTACAGAATATAAAAACACCTAATGGTATTTCCCAAATAAAGAAATAGTTTTCAGATTCTCATTTTATTTTCTTTATATTTTGTCACTTGGTGCTGCACATGACCAAGGGAGTAGAAATCACATGCAATAATCAGCTTTTCAACTTGTCACTCTCAATCACTTCTTCTTGTTGTTTAACAGCGGTTGGCATCCAGCTAATTGGTACATTACCCCCCCTTCATTATAAGCAGCTTGTTCTGATTTCTGAGCAAAACGTAATAATTAGCACGTAAATAAAGTCATTACTTTACTCTTTTTAACGCCAGTGTGCCGTGGAGAGCAAGTCTGACTCATTCCTCAGACAGTGGGAGATGGACGACAGAAAAGGCTTTATTAAAGTGATGCGAGAAGCCGGGCAAGATTGTAGGCTTTTGTGCAGCACAAAAGACCATCACACAAAACAATCTGCAGGCAAGGCGGCATGCAAACACACGTGCGAGCGTAGCGTGCTCACTACACGTGCAGTGGATAGCAGAGAGAATATATTTCCACAACCACTAACGTGTGCGCACAGCTGTCCATGTGCCACATCTGCAGGTTCTGTGTGTGTGTCATGAGTCATCTGCTCTGCCGGAGCAACCTGTAGGTGTACTGTAACACATGTGAGATTTGGCCCAAGAGCTCGATTTACAACCTCATGAAATGAAACTCAACATGGAATTTTTTTTTTTTTTACCTCCCAATGTTTATGTCTGTGCACCATCCTTGTCTGTATCCCAGCAACATGTTCCACAACACACAACACACAGCGTGCCGGGATATGTCACATTATTTGATGGATAGCCGGAACATCTTTGGATAGTAAACATAACAGATTTAGCGCCGTAGTAGAAAGTTGTGGCCAAATGTATTAAATGAAAACAGAAGTTCAGATTAAAGGTGTAGTCAGTTATTGTAACATAATACACTGTTAAATTCAGCTAATATCTACTCATGGTACACCTGCTGTCCATTCTGTGTGTGTGCTGAATATATCATTTTGTGTTTTACAAAGCCCTGGCTCTGTTTGTAAAAACACAAACAAAGTGGTGCATACTGCACCACATAACACTATCCTAGCCTTCTCCAGAATCACCACCTCCCTTTTAACACGCAAACACAGAGTGTGACATCATTCTTTGCTTAGGACACCTACTCCATAGGCCTATACCTTTACACAGAAAAGAACAAACAATACTGTGTAAACCTGTAAACCTATATACTCTTTGAGTAATGGCAGTGAGGATAAAGTCAGATTATTGATGATGCTACAGAACTAATACAAGCAATAGCCTACATTGCAGAAGCCACACCAACACCCAATTATAGCATGCATTATCAATTTATCAGAGCAAGTCTAAAACATCCAGTAAAACTAAATTCCACAATAGAATCCTGCTAAGTATGTCTCATAGAAACAGGAATGTATTCAGGGCATCATCCCTTGTGTGGTGTTCAGGTCAAATTGACCAGTTTCACATTTTCATTAAAAGAAAAATAATACAGGGATAATGTTTTTCAAACTGAAAGGCCATGGTCTTATAATTCTTACAATACAAGCACAGAGAAGCCATTAGCGTTTTTTTCCCCCTGCTCTTTAGTGCGGGAACCTATACAATATCATTCCATTTTCTCTGACCATACCCCCCCCCCTCCCCCCCCACACACACACACACCTGCACATCGGGGGAGGGACAAAACAAATAATTCTACATCACTTAGTGTAGGTTAACTCAACTGCAATCCTCCACCAGAAATATGAGCAAAAGATTGAGCAAAGTATTATCTGCTCGGAGGACCTTTGAGCTAATAGAAAGGTAATGGAAGACTGCGGTGAGCATGATTTATGCCACAAGTCTTTATTATAGCGGATTTTCCTACATAAAACATAACTATCAGTAAAAATTAATGAATTACACTTCAATTGTCAACAGTACAATACTTTATCTATATTGTTGGGAATTGATGTAGATATCTTAAGGATTTTTTGGTGTAAATTCTTATTTCTGCAGTGTTTTTTAAACCTCCAATAATGTCCTGGGTGAATTTGACCAGAACAATTCCAAAGGGTCAAAAAAGTGAACAATATAAAAGGGTTAAACTTCACAGAATTACTCACATGAAAAGGTTGTATTGCATTGCCCTCTGCTGGTGAAGTGTAGCCTATAACGTTAAACGGCATCTGTGCACCATCGGAAACTTTAAAGCATGCAGTTAACCTCGTGCATAGAAAAAAATCTAACAGAATGGGATCCACATTATTTAATTGCCTCACATGATTGATTAGCCCTGTAATGCAAATTGCAGTTGCACACCGATAACTGACATGTGGCCTGCTGCCTAACCTTGGGGGTTATACTGACCTTTGATGCAAGCCACATCATCTTAACTGCATTCCAGAGGAGTGATAGCACTGTGCATGACTCCACGAAAACCAATTGAGTAGTTTCCTCTGTTTTGTGCAATATTACATATGATGTGCATTCAGTATTTTATTAAAACATTCCAAATACAAATGATCATACATTACATAGAATGTAAAGAACTGTTAAGGGCGTTTAACATAATTACATAAAAAGCAGAATAAATAACCTTCAAGTATTCATACAGCTTCCGAAATAGTTACAGTCTCTTCATCAACTACCTTGAATACAAGGAGTAGCTAAGAACGTCCATACACAGTATATATATACACAGTATCTCACAAAAGTGAGTACACCCCTCACATATTTGCAAATATGTGAGCATATCTTTTCATG
>JAODUK010000008.1:2591374-2631851 GCA_027564635.1 Typhlichthys eigenmanni | reverse complement strand
TATATATACGTACGTATATACATATCTGTGCCGTATCTATTTCTGAGCGTGTACAGTGTGATCATCCAATTGTGTCTGCAGGGTGGCTGTTAGTGTGAAGCGTGCACGCTCACCTCCTTGTCCTGCACGTTGGGGTCGGCCTGGTTCTCCATGAGCACGGCCATGCAGGTGATGTATCCCCCGTAAGCAGCACACTGCAGGGGTGTGCGCCCGGCCTGGTCCTGCACAGTAGCAGCGCATTCAGGACTGCTGTCTAATGCAGCCGTTCCCAAACCGTTCAGCTCGCGACCCCCCCCAGACCCACGACACCCCTGCTACAGTGCTGACAATTACTGTATGGCGATGCTATTTCTAATCATTTTGATGTTATTTCATTTCTGAAAAGCATCTCATGACCCCCTCCACTGTGTCTCCCATCCCCCACTTTGAGATCCACTGCTCTAACACTTCACACCCCAACAAGTGCCAAAGAAGCCGTGTGCACCAGAGATGGATCTCAGGCTAAGAACCGCATGTTAAAACCATAGCATACAGTATACACATTATAAACATTGAACATTAAAATAAAAGAACAACATACTGGAATTACACTGAATTATTGAATGTATTAATACCATACACACAATTTGGAAACTGCTGTGTGTGTGTGTGTGTGTTCTTACCTGCACATTGGGACTGATCCCGTTCTCCATCAGTACCTGGCACACCGCTGCGTTCCCACCCAGCGCTGCCCAGTGCAGAGCGGTGTGGCCGTCCACATCCACCAGGTCCACACGTGCACAACCTTACACACACAGAGTCAGTTCATAATCAGCCATTTAGCTGGCATCCAACCTAAAGGCCCATTTATGCTTCTGCGTCGTGGACCTTACGCCGTAGGGTAGGTGGCTATGGAGCGCCAAACCCCATTTGAAAAAGGCAATACATGTATTTATGTATTATAACATGAATGTAACTAAATGCCCATTTACGCTTCTGCGTCGTACCTACGTGGACTCTACGCCGTAGGCTCCCTGTAGACACCCACCCTACGGCGTACCTTACGGCGTAGGGTGACGCGCACCTCTGAAAAAATGTAACTACACATCCGTACGTACGTCGATTCGACGCGCCAAGATTGGGATTTCCCTATGGTATTTCCTTGTTGTCGGGCAGTGAAAAGCAGTCTTATATATATATATCACTATTTTGTGTCTGTATGATTGTTTCCTATGATAAATGTTGGTGTAACCAAGAGATTCAATGGAGAGAAATATTTTTAGATTATTATTTCAAAACCTTTTACACTCTATTAGTAGCCAAGATAGGGGGGTCTCTATGGGATTTCCTTGTTGTTCAAACAGCAAAAAATGTTCTTTTAAAATAATATTTTGTTTATGCAGACTGTTTCCTATAATAAACGTTGGTGTAACTAAGCGATTCGCTGGACAGAAATATTTTTAAATGCTTATTTCAAAATGTCAACACAATTTGTGTTCTAATTGTGCCGCATAACAAGACATGGCACTTCCGCATTTTGGGGCTTCGCATCAATCCCATGCTCATTCAACGCGCAGAGGTCCGGGCGGCCAACAGACCAGCGCGGAAGTGTAACAGTATAACGGGCGGGAGGGGGCGTGTCCAGGTGAACACAGCCGACACCGCGGCTCACCTGCGATGAGTGTGAGGATGACGTCTCTGTGGCCCATCTCACAGGCACGGAGCAGCGGTGTGTGCTTCATCACGTCCAGGGCATCCACCGTGGCCCCCCGCTCTAGCAGCAGGCTCACCGTGCTGATGTGGCCTGAGAGGGCGGCCGCATGCAGCGCTGCACTCACGCACACACACACACACACAGGTCAGGTATATACACGTGTGTACACGCACGCACACACACACACATCACGTGTATACACGTGTACACGCACGCACACACAGGTCACATGTATACACGTGTACACGCACGCGCACACACACGCGGGCACGCACACACAGGTCACATGTATACACGTGTACACGCACGCACGCACACACACACACATGCACGCACACACACACAAACACAATAGTCAACCCAGAATATAGCCCTCATCCCCGCCACACACACACACACCCAGCCAAGCAGGGGTCTCATCCATCCCCTTGATGTTCTCCTGTGGGCTGAGCCCTGGTCAATGGAGGGTTAACCTGACTGAGGGCCAATCCACTGAAGCCTCCTTGTGGCTGAAGCAGCCCTGTGGCCCAGGCAGACAGCGGGGATTAGAGTCAAGTGCATGCAAGTGGCCCAGGCTGCCCTTTATGCTCATTAGTATGACTTTATGCATGCATAATAAACAGCCCGTGATGACTGAATGAATGGGCTATCGCCACGGCGATCAGAGGAGTAAACAGCTCAAGGACCAGAGAATGGCATGCAGCCTTATGTCTCTCTGTTGTGTGTGTGTGTGAGACAGAGAGAATATTATGTGTGTGTGTGTGTGAGTGAGAGTGTGTGTGTGTACGCGTGAGAGTGCGTGTGTGCGTGCGTGTGTGCGTGTGCATGAGAGTGCGCATGAGAGTGTGCATGTGTGTGCGTGAGTGTACGTGTGTGTGTGTGTAAGAGTGCGTGTGTGTGCGTGCGTGCGTGTGTTAGAGTGTGTGTGCGCATGTGTGCGTGCGTGCGCGTGTACGTGTGTGTGCGCGTGTGCGCGTGTGAGTGTGTGCGTGTGCATGTGTGCGTGTGCGTGTGTGTGTGCGTGCGTGTGTGTGTGCGTGTGCGTGTGTGAGTGTGTGCGTGTGCATGTGCGTGTGTGTGTGTGTGTGTGTGCGTGCCAGTGATTAACAGTGAAAATGAACAGACACACAGGCAGGCGTCTACTCAACAGGCGTACTGGGTTACACTCATTTCCATGACAGTATCACTTCCTACTCTCCCCCCTCCTCTCCGTCTTGCTCGGCCGCCCTCGGGGAACACCCCCTCTCCCCCCCATTCCTTTCCACATGCTAGGGAATCCCCCGTGACATCATCGCTCGCTGAAGCCCCACCTGCGTCAGCCCGAACGTTAACGTTCCAAAACAAACCATGCAGAGTATGTCTGTGTGAGAGGGCTCATGCTTATTAGAGTGTGCGTGCGAGGTGAGGGGTGGGGGGTTCTCACCTGTGCCCCCGTACTTGTCGGCCATGTTGATGTCGACGTGAGGAGTGAGGTTCAACACGGTGCGGATGACATCATCGCTGCCCTTCCCAGCAGCCCACATGAATGCCGTCCGACCCTCGAGGTCCGGCTCGTCCTTCACCGAGCGGTGGGACAGAAACACGCCCACCGTCTCCTAAACACACACACACACACACACATATACAAAATACACACGTGATTTTTTCCATTCTCTAAAGTACAGCAATTATGATGAATTATCTACTTGGCACTCGCTGACCTGGGAAATTCCTTCCTCTCTGGGCCTTCAAAAGCTCCTTTCAACAATTTAAGGGACAGAGACAGTCCTAGAGACAGTCCTTCAAGGGTTTTTCCTTGAGGTACTGTCTATTTTGTTATTTCCTTTGTTATTTCCTAAGTTAAGGGATGTTATTCATCTATTGTGAAATATGGCTTTTCTAAGAAGATGTACAAATTAATTAAATTAAATGAAATGAAACTATCCAAATAAACTTTATTTCACACATGCACACACAAGCACACCCACACACACCCACGCACCACGCACACACACACACACACACACACACACGATAGAGGAACTTAGATTAGATGGGGAAACTGAAGACTTGAAAACTGATGAAACATGCTGAGAGAGGAGCTGTGAATCAGTATCAGATGTGTGTGTGTGTGTGTGCGTGTGTGTGTGTGTGCGTGTGTGTGTGTGTGTGTGTGTGTGCGTGTGTGCGCGCGTGTGTGAGTGTCACTCACAGCGTAGTCACTCTGAGCTCCATAGTGAAGCGGCGTCGCTCCCTGGCTGTCTGAGGGAATAGTACCTGACGTGTTCCTCTCCAGCAGCAGGTGGACGATCCTGGCGTGGCCTGACAAACCAGAAATGCAAACTCCACAAATACTAACTGCATATATAGACACAATGCCAGATACACAGTCATGCCAGAAACACAGTCATGCGAAACAAGGATGTAGGATAGAGATTAGTCATGCGTGAACTGGGAGAAAAAGCCGTTTTATTGTGTTGTTAAGGTCAAAGGTCAATTGTTCAGACAAAAGACAAGCATTGTGTTCGAAAGTCAACAGTAACAAAAGTCTAGTCATTTGTCTTTAGGAAACTTTCATCTCAGAAACCCATAATGTCACGCATTAAATCCATCATACCTTTACCTTTACCTCATATAATTAAAGGAACAGGAATAGAACAATGGAATAGAAACTTCCCTATTCTGAGGTCACACATGCATTGATTTAATGAGATGAGGTCTCATAGGCTACTCCGTGACAACAAGAATCCCTGCAGCCGTGGCACACACGGTACTTATTGGTGCCGGTGGTCTCACCTAACAGCGCGGCCCAGTGCAGGGGGGTCCTGAAGAGGTTGTCGTACGCCGTGACGTTGCAGCCCTCGTACGCGGTCAGCACCTCCACCACAGCCTCGTTGCCGTCGGCAACAGCAAAGTGGAGCGGGGTCCGACCCTCGTAGTCCTGCCAGTTCAGCAGGGACTCCGTAGGAGCCGCCTCCTGCACACACACACACACGCGCAAAGAAGTTCAGTTGTTCCAGTTTAAAACCTTTTTTTTTTTTTAACTGGACAGTTTGATAGTTTCTGCCAATTTTATAAAATAATTTCTCAAAAACATAAATAAATTGAACTCTGAAACGTTGTCACAAGATAAAGCGGATATCAAGAAGTACATTTGTAGTTATAACTCAATTTTGACCAGATAGCCAATGTCTGCCTTGGACGGCAGACATTGTTGCCCGTGCAAGAAGTATAACCCTGTGGGAAGAAAAGTCTTTTTAACCCTTATTTTGAGGCAAAGTCACAAAACATTTTAAGAGTTAGTTTTTTTTTCCCCCCAGATTTGACTCGCAATTGTATACATGCAGTTGTTATGTCCCGGAGACCATTGAAAGTGCATTGATGGCCCCGTGCATTGATGGCCTCGGAGACCATTGAAAGTGCATTGATGGCTCTCTCCCCATTCATTTAGATAGTAATAATAATAATATTATAATATATATAATAATAATAATAATAATAATAATAATATATAATAATAATAACTGCCCTGATGTGTTAACAAGATGGCTGCTGAGTGGCCAGCCTTGCATATAAGTACTTTAATATAGTACACTGTATGTGTATGTGTATGCACACCTTTCAGTGCACGAGTGATAGTGCAGGACCTGCCAAAAAAGGGACAGCACTTGTGTGCGTGTGTGCGTGTGTGTGTGTGTGTGACATACCAGGATGCAGCGGACGGTCTGGGTTGCGCTGGGCTCCTGGCTGTGTGCCGCCCAGTGTAGCGGGATCTTGCCCTCGCTGTCGGGGATGCCGATGTTGGAGTCGTGCTTGATCAGCAGGCGAACGTGCTCCGGCCGGTTGTAAAAGGCCGACCAGTGGAGGGCGGTTTGCTGCAAGGAGAGACGCGCTGATCACAGAGCAAACGCCCTACGACCCCGCCGGTCACACAGAGACACGCCGCTAGAAATGCGTTTGTTGTTTTCCTATGGTACCTGGCATGCGCTATTCTCGTTTGTCTAGCGTTTTCACCGCAAGGCGCGGAGTCGCACCGCTCGTCAATGTCACACTCGGTCAAGTGCGATCGGGGCCTATTCAGAGTGTTTGTGACGCGGCCGTGCCTATAGCGGCGGGTCTCTGTGTGACCGTGGTATTAGCAAGGGAGGCTAAAGCCCAAGGGCCCTAGCATCTGTCGCTAGAGCGTTTCTTGATGTGCCAAGAGAGTGAGGATTATGTAACTTACTGCACAGCGCTAGCGGCTTGCCACTGTTACACTGACACACACACACTCGCTGACACGCACAGTGTTGCTCTGTCCTGAATGCCACTGTTGTGAATCATAGCGGAACATGATGATACTTCATTTGAAGGACATTAAGCCGACCGTCAGAGTAAGAACATTGGAACAATTGTAAACAACATTGACAATATAGACATACCGATTAACACTATATTCCAATATGTTATGTAACACTGCCGTTAACATTAGTAAAAATGTTCCAAGTCAATACGTGAAGATATGTTGAATGATAATGGTACTGTATATGTGCGTGCATGGAAATGTAGCGAAACACAACGTAGTTAGAGAGACAGGAAGTGAGCGAGAGATAATGGCTGTTTGTGTGAGTGTTTGAAAAGCATAGACATGTTCCCTTCCACAATGACATAGCAGGAATAGTCCACGTGCGGCACACAAAGGCGGTATTGAGCCGATATAATAACGCAGATAGCACCCGGAGCGCAGGCTGGGGAGCTATTCTGGGTCCGGCTGAAAACACTGTCATCTGACGTGATGATGCGTATTGGATAATTACAAACTTACCACTGCTATCAGACAGACATCAGCTCCAACAGACAGAGGAGACTGCGTGTTTGCGTACGTGCTGTCTTATCAGCAGAAACACAGGACAAAGATTGTCAAATCATTTATTGCTAACTTAGTGTCTTCATGTGCATAAGTGTGTGCACGTGGGTGTGGGTGTGGGTGCACGTGTGCGTGCGTGCGTGCGTGCGTGCGTGTGTGTGCTCTTCTCTAACGAATCTCTGGTTCAGCCAAAAGAGTTTCTTTGGCCATCTGATTATGTGTTTGTGGGTGACTGGACAGACGGAACAGAGCAGCACAACAAAGGCAGACACCAGGCGACTGCGAAGACGTTTCAAACGCCCTGCTATCGGCGGTACCTTGTTCTTGTCCTGCGTGTCGACCTCGCCCGGCCCGATGTGCTTGAGGAGCAGCGCGAGGGGCTTCGGGGAGGGGTGTCGGGTTGCCAGGTGCAGCGGGGTTATCCCCTCCAGGTCCTTCTGCAGCCAATCAGCACGCCGCGACAGCAGCAGCTTCAGGAAGCGCACGTTCCCCTGCAGCGTGCACGTACGTTAACATCATCATCGCCATCATCGCCATCATCACCATCACCATCATCACTATCATCACTATCATCATCATCATCATCACCATCATCATCACCATCATCATCACTATCATCATCACTATCATCACCATCATCATCACCATCATCACTATCACCATCATCATCATCATCATCACCATCATCATCATCACTATCATCACCATCATCATCATCATCATCATCACTATCATCATCATCATCACCATCATCATCATCACATCATCATCATCACTATCATCATCATCACATCATCATCACCATCATCATCACTATCATCACCACTATCATCATCATCATCACATCATCATCATCATCATTACCATCATCACCATCATCATCACTATCATCATCATCATCATCACTATCATCACCATCATCACCATCATCATCATCATCATCATCATCACTATCATCACCACTATCATCATCATCATCATCATCACATCATCATCATCATCATCATCACCATCATCACATCATCATCATCATCATCATCACCATCATCATCACTATCATCATCATCACTATCATCACCATCATCACCATCATCATCACCATCATCACTATCACCATCATCATCATCATCATCATCATCACCATCATCATCACATCATCATCATCATCATCATCACATCATCATCACCATCATCATCACTATCATCATCACTATCATCATCATCATCACATCATCATCATCATCATTACCATCATCACCATCATCATCATCATCATCACTATCATCACCACTATCATCATCATCATCATCATCATCATCATCATCATCACCATCATCACCATCATCATCACATCATCATCATCATCATCATCACCATCATCATCACTATCATCATCATCATCATCATCATCATCACTATCATCACCATCATCACCATCATCATCACCATCATCACTATCACCATCATCATCACCATCATCATCATCATCATCACCATCATCATCACCATCATCACTATCATCACCATCATCACTATCACCATCATCATCATCATCATCACATCACCATCATCATCATCATCATCACCATCATCACATCACCATCATCATCATCATAGGTCTTCCTCTCTCACCAGGAAGCTGGGGATTGGACTGGGAGGTGAAAAAGCTGCCACCAGAGTTGACTGGCAGTGTGTGTGTGTGTGTGTGTGTGTACGTGTGCGTCTGTATGTTTCTGGTATTTGCCATGCCGTGACCACCAACACGCCATGGTCTGACAAATCTATCCTGTGAGTGAGTGTGCATCTATACATGTGTGCACGTCTGCCTGCGTGTGTGTGCAAACTCGAGTGCGTGTGCATGCGTGTGTGTGTGCGTGCGTGTGTGCGTGTGTGTGTGCGTGCGCTCCCTATTCTCAGTCCAATTAGATCAGTAATCCCTGGCCTCTCTCCTCGTCTCAACCACTTATTGATCAGATGTCAGAGTGACAGGCCCTCCCATCACTGCCCACCCCTCACTCAACCCCCCACCACCCCCCCCACACACACACACACGCACATGCACATGCACGCGCACACACACATTCACAGACTGCAAGTGCACCCCCATAGCCTATAACTACACCCGCTCACCTCCATTCAAGTTTTAGCAGTGCATCGTCATGAAAGATAACACTGATCTTAACACAAAGGGCACACGGATGGCATTAATACTATCCTTACATTGCTCAGCAAGAACAAGGGTCAGTATCAGTATTGGCTTGAATAGAGTTTTGCTTCAAAAGATGTGTCGGATGTCTTATGTGTGACCGCTAAACTGACAGGAGCCGAGTAGATAGATCAAATGATACAGTGTGTATGTGCTTCTGTTTGATCGGGCAGGTGAATGTGTGGATATGATCAGCTTTGAGGAAATTCTTGCAACCACTAGGGGGCACTGGCTTCTCACTGGTGATTAGGAACTGTCAATCCTTATTGAAGACTTGATCACTGCTTACAGATTTCTTACTCCATTTTGTATGTATACAGCTCGTCAGGTTTATTAAACTTTAACCTGGGTGACAACAATCATTTAGTGAGCGTGCGTGGGTGTGTGTGAGCATGTGCATGTACTTTCTGTGCAGCGAGGTGCAGAGCAGAGCGCTGGCTGTGGTCAGTCTTGTTGACCAGGGTTCCGGCCTTCAGCAGAGCCTCTGCACAGTCTAGACGGTCAGCCAGCACACAGTACATCAGAGGAGACCGTCCAAACTGGTCGTCACAGTCCCGCAGAGAGGGCTCTGCTACACATACAGTCACAGTCATGGTCACAGAAAAACACACAATTATTTGGGGGTAAATTAAACCAAATATTCTATTTATGTTCACAAGGGCAATGGAGACAACTAGTTCTCTCAACAAATATGTTTACTACATGCAAATGTCCACTGTTTTACGGGAAATCGTTTCAATAACAATATTTAAGGCAGTTAGAGAAAATGTCTTCCAACTGCAGATCTGATTTTAAATCACTTTGCTCATGAACACCATCAAGTCTTACCGTCTTGATGGCCCAAGATATTAATATATTATATATTAAGTGTTAAAATGAGCTGAACCTAGACACACGTTACCCATCTTTATGGTGTTTTCAGGTGGTGTGACGATCATAATATTAGATTCACAGTGTGTGTGTGCTTCTGCCTACCTGTGATGATCTTAAGCAGGGTGCTTCTGTCACCGTTGACAGCGGCAGCGTGAACCTGGGAGCCCGGTGCGTTTGGGCGTGGACCGGACGGCTCAGATGCCTGCAAAACACATTGCAGAGCAACATTTAAAACTAAAGATTTAGTAGCTTGGTTTATTCAGCAAATAGAAAATATATTCCATCTTTATTTAATTCCCTTTTAAAAGTGTATCACTTACAATTTTGATCAGAATGCAAGTAAGACAAATACTAAAAATTAATTAATTAATTAATTAATTAATTAATTAATTATAATACTAATTACTACTACTACTACTACTAATAATAATAATAATGAATACATTTTCATCCCCCAATGTAAACAATATATCGGACCTCATAATGACCTTTTCTCCCAGAAAGCCCCATATGTATTTATATATATTTTTAATCAAATATATTATGCTAAAACATGCTTTCCAAAATGAGAATTAATGTATGCTGACATTAGCAGGGAAGTGTGTGTGTGTGTGTGTGTGTGTGTGTGTGTGTGTTTGTGTGTGTGTGTGTGTGCGTGTACACGTCAGTGTATCTGCCCCTGCTGAGGGGGTTAAATCTCTTCCTGGCCCCACTTAACCAGATCCCAGTGAATGCTGGGTAATCTGCAGACAGGAAGCAGCTGTGGAGGAAGACCCTGGTGGGGACTGTGTTAGTGTTTGAGAAGGGGGTCTCGCTTCATGTCTTATTCATGTCCCATTAATACTGCAGCAGGCTCGCTGTGTGGCCGTGTGTGTGTGTGTGTGTGTGTGTGTGTGTGTGTGTGTGGTTGAGTGTTTAGAGATGTGCAACTAGCCCTGTGGGCCACAAAACAGAAATCAATGATTGCCCCTAAACACACCAACAACAAGGGCCACATCGTAATGAGGCAATATTGGTTCTCCAAGACATTTTTATTAGAAGGTCTCAAAAATAGACAAGAATGCATCGGAAAGATCATCAACGGAAAAAAAACAAAAAACAGAACGTTTAACAAGAAGGAATTCCGCTGCCCTGGCCTGACCCCCACTTTGGGAAGCAATTCGCCTCCTCATTGTTAGCTGGTGGTGGTCACACTACATCGGGGAAAATTATTCCGGAACAGCATGGAACCACGGGGCTCATCGGCTCCAGCACCTCCTCAGGAAAGAGGGTCTGGAGTATGACAGGGTTCCACGCGGTGTCCTCCCCTCGTATGCACACTCCTCCTCATCTCCATTTTTCCATCCCATGCCCTGTCCTTGTAAAAACTGTACCCCTGCAGATGCTGCGTGCCACGTGGTAATTACCCATCATGCTCGCTGTTTTCTCACGCTTTGACGAGTAGAATTGTCAGAGGGGTAATTGGGCTGAGGTACTACCTTCACTTTAAAGCCTGTGTGCAGGAGGGGGAGATGGCAGTATTTAAAGTATGCGTGTTTGTGTGTGCGCGCCGTGCGCGTTCACGCACGTGGCACGTGTGCCAAGTCGTGGGAAGTGATTTTCCGTGAGAGAGACTTTTTACGGGGGCTTCACCGAAATCCACCACAAACTATTCTAATTTAAAAAGATTAGTCACTCACTCACACGCACTCCTTTACGCTCTCTCTCGCTATCTCTCTCCCTCTCTCTATCACCCCCCTTGACCCCAGACACATGCGCGCGCACGCACGCTCACGCAAACTCCGATGCTAATAACTAACATATGCTGAAATGTTTTTTAATAAAGATGCCATATGGCCGCACATGGGAGACCTTTTGAGAACAACAGTATGATTACAGTGTCTGGTGTTAACAACGCATTATACAGGGGACCAAATTAAGCTATCTGCCATTAATGTTTGAAGTCACCTACTTCTGTTCAATCAAGACAAGAGCTCACTTCTCCTCCCTTTGTCACAATTTCTATCCTTCTAATTCCAGAGGCTTTCGGAGGACATGAAAGCCCCCAAACGGTGCGGCAAAAACATGCTTTTCTTATTGATTTACAAACACTGTGAAATCTAAAAAGACCAATTCTGCCTAAATGTTGATATGTGGGAAATATTCGGGAGGGGCTGTGTGTTCGGGAAGACCCCACGGTGTGCCGGGATTTGGCTAAAAAGGCTTTTAGGATACAGGGTCAAACAAAGGAGTGTGAAAAAACAACACTGGGTCCCGTTGAGAGCGGTGGAGTGGCTTCATTTAGCCATTCATATGTGTTCCTCGGGGAGCACTCCACTTGCTAATATGGAGACAATACCTCCGCCTAAACTATTGATCGCAGCTGAAGTGATTGTGCATCTGTATAAATATTGATCCGCCCCGATGCTGACATTATTTACTCTTTATTCATATCCAGCCTCACATAACCAAAGCGTGTTTAACAAAGACTATAGCGATTGCTGCAACACCTTTCAAAGACCTGGCGGGAGCATTTAACACATGTACAATACTGCCTCTCTCACTCTCTCGCACACACACACACACACACACACCACACATGTAACCAAACCCATGAATAGAGGCTATTGAGACAGACAGGTAACAGAAACACCAGCCAGGAGCCCAACAGTGGCAGTGTGTGTGATGGGGGGACAGTAGAACTAGTTGGGCAGGCATTGGGGAAAGGGGCCTGAGGCATTTGTTCCTTAAACACACACACACACACACACATACACACACACGCACACACACACACACACACACACATACAAACGTTCCTTCAGCACCTTTTTTGTGCAATACAACAGAGGCTTGGTATGCAAAACATAGCAAACATGTTAATGTAAATTATTTTTAGATAAAAGTGTGCACTAAATGCTATAAATGTAAATGTATATGCTAGAAATATAAGTATAAAACATATATTAATGTGTCTGATAGGATATGGGCTGGAGGGATCTGTCTGTAGTTTTGAGTGGCAGGTAAGGAGGCAGGAGGGGGATAATATAAGCCCATAGGGACGTTCAATCTGCAAGGTCTATTTCTGGGGGACTTCCTGCTTCCCCGAGGACCAATGAGCTGGCTCGCTCAGCTGGGGGCTGTGCCCTAGAGCACAGCGGGGCCAATCAGCAGGAGGAAAAGGCTGAGTGGCATGTACATGGTCTAATTTACATCATTACCACATTGCATTCGGACAAATGAGCCCCCAGGGCCTCCGCCAATCACATGGGAGAGTAATGCAATTAGGCGGGACCATGGTTGTCAATCTCATCGCCACGGGGGTCAGGTTCTGTTCTAACGCCCGTGGCTAAAACACCACTGCTCACGGCCTGTCTCATAGTGGCGTGCACACGTGCGCACACGCACACACACACAGGACCCATACTATATATAAAAACAAACTGATAACTGTATGCAGATAGGCATAGAAATGCGTAATTCTTCTCTATACGTGTTTATGTGTCTGCTCTGTTACACTCTCCCCCTCTGTGGGTGAGGAAGGGAAAGGGGGGGGGGGGGTGTAGTCATGAGTCAGAGAGGCATTGTGTGCAAGCACCAGCTCCAGGGATGAGAGATTGACTTGTGTTCTCTAAGGACTTGTGTGTGTGTGTGTGTGTGTGTGTGTGTGTGCGTGCGCGTCCTCGTGTGTGCGTGTGAGGGGTGTCCATCGGGGCCAGGTGTTGTTTGTGTTGGAGGGCAAGGCCCTGAGAAAAGCCCTATCAACCAACAAAGGGGACGACGGGGGAAACGTGTGTGGTGGGGACGGGTCCCGGTTTTGACTGGCATCTAATCGAGTGCTCCCGCTAATGAGGCTTATCTCGGTCTCATTACGGCGTGATATCATACTGGAACATTCCACCGAGTCAATAGGGTGCTGCGCTGCCCTGCGTGTGCGCGTGAGCTGGTCAATGCTGATGTCACTGATAGTGTCAGGCGGTCGTAAGGATTAATAAGCGGCGCCAGAGGAGAGAAACGCCCGGGCCGCGTCTCAAATCGCGCCCTTATTCGCTCCCTCGTGCCTCCTACGCCGCGCTCTCTCACACCTCGCGTTGGATCTTAACATGAGGCCGGGAGTCCGCCACAGGTTCGTGAAACTTTTTGGAAAATAATCCAACATTCTTTAACGTGTTATTAGCTAATTAGTCAAACATGTGCACAACGTAAACTTGTCGATCATCTTAAGCTTATGAGACCCCTTTTTGCACGCTGTCATGGCACTGCATGCATAAAAGTGTCACTCGTGACACTGGTAAAAGATAAGGATGGGGATCTGTCATGGTTGCACGGGGGCAGGGGACTGTTGTGACAACGTCCCCTTGTATCACTAATGAGCCAGCCTTAGGAGAATGGGAGAGCGATAGCAGGGAGAGAGACATGGCAGGGGAACTATCGTTCCTCTATTCCTACGTCCGCTTTGCATGCTCCAAGCCATCCCCCACACCTAACAGTCTAATTGGACTAAAACTGTGATCTAATTAAACGTCCAATTAGAGTGCAGAGGGCTATGTGCCCGCCGGCGAATCAGAGCGCAGGGACATAATCAGCTGGAAAAACAAACAAAAAAAATCAATGGGGGGAAGGGGGGATATGAAGAAAGATGGACAAAACAGAAAAAGAAAGTGGTGGTGGGGAAAGAGGGAGAAGATGGACAAATAAATTCAAAAGGGGAGAAAGAGAAGATCCCATTCCTCCCAACTGTGGCAATAGTTTGGACCACAATCTCATAGTGAAATATTCAGCTTAGAGTTGCGGTGAGGTGACATACTCTAACTCACCTGAAAATGTGTACAAATGCTGTAAAAGATATCCCAGGATGTGGATACATATATAGAGGGTTTTGCCATATTTTGCATTGTGCATGCCTGTAAACATATGTCAGTACTGTACAGGTGGTCAATGAAGTGAATTGTTATACTTGTCTCCACAGCAGAGATTGACAGAGCTCTAAACTGAATTAATTGAATATATTTTGGTCTCTGATACACCTTCATTTAACCAGATAAAATACTCATTGACATTAAAATCTCTTTTACAACAGAGACAGGGCCAAGAGGGCATCTTAAAATATCCACATACAACATTTAAACATATAATACCAACCAATGCCCAGCACCACATACAATTAGAAAGCATAAATATTATAATCAATTAGATGGCAAGCAATTACAATATTTGTCCCATTTCAAGCCCTTTAAAAGTAAGACAAAGTCATTGAATAGGATCTGTTAGACTGGGCCACATTGCAGTGAAATAGCTTTGTCTTTATGATGTAATTCAGGTACAGTACGAGGCCACTAGCTATAAAAAGAATGGTCATCCTCTGAATGTGCTGCCTCTTCAACATAGTAAGACATTCTCAAGAACAAAGATCAAACCAACAACACATATTCCTTCAATGACATAGGGTGCTCCCTCAGAAGCATAGACTAGCATGTTGTTGTTGTGTGCGGTCTGCACCACTTTGTTTGTGTTTCTATTTATGGAGCCAGGGCTGCGAAGATGTACCAGATTATTTTTCCAGCATGCACAGAGAACAGTAAAATTATGGACTATGAGGAGACATTTGGTGAATTTGACAAAACATTTATGTTACACTCACTTACTATAACTTTAATCTGAGCCATTACATGATTGGGGATTGGACACGAAACACTGAAAATATGCCCGGAAAATCCCCTGCAGAAAACCAGAATTAAACCCTGATGTCGCAAACATATAACTAATCTTAAACTAAAAATGTACAAATAAAACGGGCAAATAATAGTCAAACCTCAGACTGCTGATTATTACAAAGCTATACTGCCCAAACAAACACACACACTTGTAAACAGAGAGGAGTCAGAGGAAGCAAAAATACACACCCACCCAGCAAATATCTGACCCACCCTCCCGCCAACTGAGAGAGAGAGAGAGAGAGAGAGAGAGAGAAAGAGAGAGAGAGAGAGAGAGAGAGAGAGAGATCTGACTCCATCTGTGTGTTGCTCACACACTGAGAACCCCCTATAGACATCTTTAGCACATTAAATATTAATGCTGGGATTCAATTCAACATTCCATCTTGGGGCCTAGTATCGACACACTTGTGTTTGCAACAAAATAATGAAAAGTGGCATTGCATTGCAAACACAATCGTAACAAAATAATTATAACCAACATATTAACTATATATTTGGATTCACAATACTGTTTCTGTGTTCACTCTATCTCTCATACACACTCTCTCTCTCACTGTGTGTGTGTGTGTGTGTGCGTGCGTGTGTGTGTGTGTGTGTGTGTGTGTGTGTGTGTGTTGCACTCTAACCATTGGCGGTTGGGAAGAAGAAGCTTCAGCAGATGTTGCCCAGTTCAGTGCATCCTTATTGGGTCTGGATGACTCCCCAGGTCCACTATCTACTGATCCTGCTTCCTGCAGGGACAGAGAAAGAGGATCACTCTCGTGCTGAGACTGGTCCACCTGTTCACGCCCTCACTGCCAACCATAGCTGCCAAGCCAACACACACTGCAATCCCACTGATACAATCGGATACAATATAATACACGTTGTATACAATGGCAAAGACACACAGTGGCTTGACATCATAAAGAGGGCATTTAGGTACAGTTTGAAGAAAGTCATGAAGAAAGTCATGTACTGACTAGTATTCAGATGTCCATTTGCCAAGTATTTTGGATGAAACAATAGCACAACTACAATTGTGTTAGGCTTTCCCCTCAAATGCACTAGACAACAACACATCTCCTTCACCTTTGAGAGGTTTGGAGGGACATTGCACAAAGTAATACAAAAACGATGCAACTCAGACCAGTAAGAAAGACATCAATAAATCATAATGATATAGTTCGCAGATAGACCGTTTTTAACCAAGCTCATATTTACATTATATAGTGTATATGTTATATTTTCACATTAATGGATTTACTTTACCTTATAATTCTCTTTTCTTAAGTTGAACGTGTCTGGGAAGTTTTCTTAGCGGATTGCAAACGTAACAAAATACTACAACTCCCATTACGTGCTGAGGTGCAATATACTGCCATGACTGTAGTTTATGTTGTCGTCGCAGTGAAACCATAGTGAAACATAAGGCCACATCAAACGACTACATTTCCCACAAAGCTATGACGACACCAGGAAGTGTCTCCCGAAGTTCCGTGGTTACCAGTAGAGTGGTTCGCTCTCAGTTTCCTGCTGCAGTGAGAAGAGTAAACGTCGAGAGAGCCTGGGAACACTAAGCAACATCATAAACTCCACAAACTGTATTATACAATGAAACTGCTACCAATATTATCCTCTCTCGATTTCCGTCTGTTCACGGTTATATTGCTGGTAAGCGCTTGTATTTTAGCGTTGTAAGCAATTAGTAGTGTACTGCTTTAGGCTAACCGAGCAAGCTAACGTTAGCCAACAAGTAATGTTAGCTAAATGCTGCTTAGTGGTTAGCATATATGTGATATATGTATGTTGGTATTGGGCTTTCTAGTTTATTGGTAAATTAGCTGCGTGGCTACCAGTCTACCGGTACCGTACCGTAGTTCGTTCTATTTGTGAAGTAAACCTAGCTACGGTACCGTAGCAGGCTCATTCATTTGGCCCTTTAATCTCATCCAGTGAAACCAGGATATTTATGTCACACATTAGTAATATTCAGCGACTAGACAACTACACACTGTCTGACAGCTGCACTGTTTAACCTAGACAATATTACATAAACGTGAAATAGACCATCTAATCTCACAGACAGATCCAGTGTTCTTGCCGTATATCGAGAAATTATAATTGGTGTGATTTTTAGAAGCGTTCTGCTAGTTTGCTGTAAAATAATGTGTTCATGCTGTAAAATAATGTGTTCATGTTAATTTTAGTTAATGACTATTTGCTGTGCATAATTAATGTAAAACCCGATGACACATATCTTTAGGTGTGTAGTTATTTGTCAGTTGGGTTTTGTGCATCTGTATCTGTCCTCCGGAATGATGCTAGCCGGTTGGTGAATTCCTCTGTTGTGGCTCATTCTCATTGGCTGACAACCCGGAACATGACATGACACAGCTGTTTTGAGAGTCAGGCTGTAAACTTTAAATTGTGGTTAAGTTAAGCCATAACCCCATATTTTAGAGAGGTTGTATGCGCAAGTGTGACGTTGCACTATAGGCAATAGATGACTTTGTTAAATCAATAAAGCAATGCAACTATTCCTGTTTAGCTGGCTCTGTCATCAAAGGGAAACAAACATATTTTTAGTATAGTTAAAACTGTGCCAAAAATGTATTCATACTGTAAGGTCATATTACTATAATGGTACTTGGTGCATTGTGTGTGTGGCATCTTAAAACATATAATTTTGTGTAAATGGTGTCACAACAGAAGCTATTGTATTACATGAAAACCACATTAATTTCCTGGAATTCCCATTGCATGTTCTATAATGTTTGTTCATTGCATGTTTGTTCATGTTTGCTTGGAAATGCAATATTGTGCATGTTATACAACCTGGGGGTTAGGATATACCATCATTTTTTAAACAAACTTAAAACAAAATGAAATCAGCACAACAGAAATATATAGTGTGGAAGTGTCCCTGTATAATTACATATTTAATGCAAATGCTTTTTGTCTGAAGCGACATACTGTGAATACTGTGCATTGAAGACATGGTAGGGGCATTGCTTGAGATAAAAGGTGTCATTTAAATGAAATGACTGACTTTGTCTAGCTCTGAAGGCTAGGGGGAAGATGGTTTTACATCCATCTGTGTTTAGATATGCTAACTTGAAATTATTTGCCTGTATGTTTGCTTCCTTGTAAGTTTCTCATATAACTATATGATTTTGACTTTTTATAAAGGCCATATTTGTTATTGCAGTTGTGGATCAGGGTTTTGCCATTCGTCACTACACTAACAATATATTGTGTTTATTATGGTCTTCCCATCAAGGGGATTTTGCACCCATAATACCTATGCTTGACAACATGGAGGAGCATCACAGTAACTGTCCCAACCAGTGTTAAACTAAGTTCAAATTCTGTGCCTGTGTGTTTTTAGGTGATGGGTCTCTCCTCTCCCGGGCAAGCAGAAATCTCCAGTCTTGACTCGGGCAACATTGATGATATCCTCAGTAAGACATTGCATACACAGCTTCAGTTCCTTTATTTTTCGAGTACATTTAATAATTTATTTCCCATCACTGTTTTTTTTCTTTACATTGATATTAGAATATGTAAGCCCGGTTTACAGTTAATTAATTAAAACAGTGTTATTCGTGTTTCAATTTGTAAAATGTATTCACCTACATTTAATGTATTTAGAAGTGTCTAACTGTTTTTGTCACTGTATGTTGCTAGATAATGCAGGGGTAGCGTTGGTGAATTTTTATGCAGATTGGTAAGTTTATTCTTATTTTTGCTCTACCTTTGTTCATTTTCTTGTAATTAGGCCTATATACAATTGTTGTTTACAGGGGGTTGTTGTGTTCTGCTTCTTTGCTGATTTGGTTTCACTTCTGTTAAGTTTTTCTAGTGTTAGAAGTAGTTTCAGATATGCTTAAATTGCAATTACGTTTTTATTTACATTTTCATTCCTGTTGAGACCCTTTTAAAGGGTAAAGATAGAGACCCTTTTAAAGGGTCTCAACTAGCCACCTCTGCTCTACTCTCATATAGACAGTCAGTTGGATGGTAACTAGTCGCCTCTGCTCTACTCTCATAAAGATAGACAGTCAGTTGGATAGTAACTAGTCATCTCTGCTCTACTCATAAAGATAGACAGTCAGTTGGATGGTAACTAGTCATCTCTGCTCTACTCTCATATAGACAGTCAGTTGGATGGTAACTAGTCATCTCTGCTCTACTCTCATTAAGATAGACAGTCAGTTGGATGGTAACTAATCATCTCTGCTCTACTCTCATATAGACAGTCAGTTGGATGGTAACTAGTCATCTCTGCTCTACTCTCATAAAGATAGACAGGCAAGGTGAATGTAAAGAAAAGAGATTGGCGAAAAGTATGTCTAGTATAATAACAGCAGGAAAATTGATAAGATATATGATATGGAATAGGGTATTTAATGACTGAATGAATGTTGGTGCTATCTCTGCAGGTGTAGATTCAGTCAGATGCTTCATCCTATTTTTGTGGAGGCATCCAACCTGGTAAGAGAAGAGTACCCTGACACCAAGCAGGTGGTCTTTGCTCGTGTGGACTGCGACCAACACTGTGAGTTGTACCGTCACACCTTTAATGCCATTATACTGCTTTACAAAAGAAATCAAATCTCCACACTGGCCCGGGAACGCCTCGGGATCCCCAAGTCAGAGCTTGCTAATGTGGCTCGGGAAAGGGAGGTTTGGGATCCCCCGCTGGAGCTGCTGCCCCCCCGCGACCCGACCACGGATAAGCGGGTGAAGGTGGATGGATGGATGGATAAGACAAAAGTGGCATGGCCTGTTGTGTCTTGTCATCAGCACAGTCCTTCTCGTTCCTCCTCAGATAATTGCACTGATAGTGTTACACTTTCAGACCATGGACCCGGACCTACTTGTAATGTAAACAAACAGGGCTACACATACAAAGTTCTCTAACGCAGCCGTAAACTGTTTCCTTGTTTTTCATTGCGCTGGCGTGCCACCGTGGGGGGGTGGGGAAGGTGTGTGTGCCGTTTTCCGACTAAATCTCTGAGACAGACTTTTTTCAATGGCCCCGCTTTTCTATAATCTACTGAGTTTCAAAAAATGCGTTTCACTAAAATGCTAAACTGAATTGTTCTCTATTCCACTTCAATATTCATATATTTGTAATATTGAGGTCCTGGAACTTCACACAGTCAAGATTGCCTCTCACACATACACACATATACCACGTTGTACACAACAAACAAAACCACACGCGCTATACCTTCTACATTCAATGCACATATGTACACAAAGATGCACACCACACCAAAGTAGAGACGCATGAACCAGCAGCCCCCGCCTTTCGAGATAAAGCAAATTAAAGAGAATTATTGATGACCTGCAAAGTGTTTGAAGACTAATGACAAAACTGCTGCTGCCTGTGAAGACTGGAGGCTTAGAGACTCCCTGCTGGGAGATTGACACCCGCCACACACACACACACACACACACACACACAAAATCTTGACACTCATTCACTGTGCTCGGGGAGAATATTTACTCTTGGTGGGAGGGAGGCTTTCATGTGGCAGATCATAGCTCAGAGCAGACTGAAAGCAGTGTTTTTCAGAGGTCTAAAGAGCGTCTCTTCCTCCCGGTCTGTCCCCGCACCCCCGCTCCACCCCACCCTCTTTATCAATTGATTTGTTTTCTCCGGACTCACCCGTCCTTGGCTCCCCCCTGTAGCGGACATAGCCCAGCGGTACCGCATCACCAAGTACCCGACGCTGAAGCTGTTCCGCAATGGCATGATGATGAAGAGAGAGTACCGGGGTCAGAGGTCGGTGGCGGCCATTGCCGAGTTCATCCGACAGCAAAAGGTCGACCCCGTCAAAGAGCTCCAGTCCCTGGAAGAGGTTAAAGCTGTGGATGTGAGTGGGGAGAATACGCACAGACACAAACGCACCGGAATGTGTCTGATTAATTATTTACAAACTCGGATTAACAATGTGTTAGTTATTATCCCGCTGACACGGTTATTCTTTTGCATGGCAGAGGAGCAAGAGAAATATCATTGGTTTCTTTGACAAGAAGGACTCTGAGAACTACCACACTTTCGAGAAGGTGGCCAATATCCTCCGTGATGACTGCACATTCTCGGCTTCCTTTGGGTGAGACACAGAGATGTGACTGTTAAAGTCAGTTTCTAACCCTTTAAAAACAAAAGTCTTTTAATTGCTATTAATATTGAAAATGGCCTCCCAAGCATCTGTGAAAACAAGATAAGCACGATACCCCTGGTATGGAGCTACTAGTGGTCTGGGTGTTGGACTCTCTCAGCCTGAAGGTCATGGGTTCGAGTCACGGAGTTGTCCTACCTGTAAGCATCCTTGAGCAAGATGCCTGTCCCTTATCTGCTCCTTGTGATGGTAGTTGTAATTGTACTGTTGTCTTTGAATGACCTAAATTACCTAATTGTAACCTCATGTATGTTTACATGTCTCTATAATGGCAAGTTGTGGTAGTAGGAAATACTTTTAATTTCAGTAACAGCGTCTGTTAATATGGAAACAGATGCTGTGTCCTGCCTCGCTGCAATGGAGAAAGTTACTTAAGTGTTTTTGTTTTAAGTTACAAAATGACCAAACACAATTACAACATAAAAGGTACAAATATTGATGAAAGTCAACCCAAAAAAAAGGACGACTGTTATAAAGGTTATTCCCGCCCTTCCTAAACTGCAGGACAATGTGTGACAAGGTGGCACCTACATTAACTTCACGTTTAACGTCTCCTGCTCTCATTTTGGCTTCCCGTGTCTCCAGTGCTGTGTCGGAGTCCGAGCGCTTCAGTGGGGACAATGTGATCTACAAGCCCATGGGGGAGAGTGTTCCCGACATGGTGTTCCTGGGCTCGCTCACCAACTTTGACCTGACGTACGCCTGGACCCAGGACAAATGTGTCCCTCTGGTCCGCGAAATCACCTTTGAAAACGGAGAGGTTTGTTTAAGCGTTGCATATAAGCTGCCCCCTGCTCCTTCTTCGCCGTTATGATATAATAGATAAATATGATTAATTAATAAAAATAAAACTATCATGAATACAAATATTTGTGTTTTGTTGCACAGTGCTTCTAGCATGTTCAGTAAGGGGCACTATAGTGTAAGCCTATTCTGTCCTTTAGCACTACGTCATATAAGCAACTCAGTGCTGAACGTCTGATACATAAACCCCTGTGAGCTCGACACAGGACAGTAAAATAGGAAATTGACAGAATTATTTCGGGAAGCAATTCTGTCAATTTCCTTTTGTTTAGTTTTCCAACGAATTATTCAAGAAGTTTAACGTCCGACTTGGTCACGGAGTTAGTTGGTCATCGTGCATGTCAATCAAAATACCTCGCTTGTTGGGAACTGAGGAAGTTAGCCAGCTCTGTGTCCCAGACATTATGTATGTAAAGGCTAGCTTTACGAGACATGGGGCACTAGTTCTACTAGTGGAAAAAGGTTGGCCATGAGCCCTGCACATGCCACTATGTACTGTAATAAACACATCTTTTGAGAGAAAAATATGCACACAATAGGAAGAGATGGAGACAGGGAGGCATGTATTGAAATAATTTTATTAGTAAATGCTGTGGCAGATTTAAAATAGACAAGAGATCAGAGGACCTAACATGTCGCGTAATCTCCGTCCCACTGGGTTGTAAACTAGGAGCTGACGGAAGAGGGTCTGCCATTCCTCATCCTGTTCCATGTGAAGGAAGACACCAGCAGCTTAGATACGTTTCAGCACGAGGTGGCCCGTCAGCTCATCAGCGAGAAAGGTGTGTGTGCGTGCACGTGTGCGTGCGAGGTTCACAGCTCGCCAACGCTTTGGGCCATCTGAGCAATGACTTCATAACCAGTAATGTTTTCTCTCTGTATATGTAAGACACACTGCATGTAGTCTGATAGGTGTGCGCTTTTTTCCCCCCTCAGGGTCTATAAACTTCCTGCATGCAGACTGTGAAAAGTTCCGTCATCCTCTGCTGCACATCCAGAAAACACCTGCCGATTGTCCTGTGATTGCTATAGACTCGTTCAGACACATGTACGTCTTCCCCGAGTTCAAAGACTTACTGTAAGTACACTTCTTTTTACTGTTTCTTTCTACGAAAACTGAGATTTGCATGTCAAGTGTGTGTGTGAGCGTAAAGCTGAAATAATTGATAATGACGCCTCGTCCAATTGTCAAAAATATGTTCCAACTTTCACAGCACACACGGCTCACGGAAACCCTTAGATGTCACACCTCCTAAAGTCTGTCCTGTAGTAATGGGCCAAGACACCGGAGCTAATGTGACATGATTTGGCACGTGCAATTAGCGCTAAACTAATCCATCCTAATCTAACTTAATCCTATTTATTCTACCCCCCCTAGGGCTCCGCCTCCCCTCCACCTCAATCAGCCTTTGATCAGATAAGGGAGCGCCCCCCGAGGACTGACCAGCCCTCCGTAATCTAATTACATCACATCACTATCTTCTTAGCGCGCTGCATGTGGCACAAAACATCTAATTGCATCAGGCCAGCGCATGCTATATAAACAACATATGCGTTCGCGTTAAAACGCACTGTTGGGGGACCAGATCCGCTGCGTGTGGTGGCAGCGCAGCTCGTGGGCCGTATGGTGTCAATGAGCACATTTGAATAGACGGGGCTTTGATGTGGATTACTGTCACTTCATGACACATCCCACGGGAATTATGTCTTATTATTGCTGCCCGTAATATTGTTATTGGATCTCCGCACTTTATTGTGACGTGCTATTTAGTCCCGTCCGTCTGAATCGTCGCTTTGCCCGTCCTGTGTGGGAATGTGGTGTGTGTTGTCACACAGGCCTCGCTGCAGCTGTGTGTACATACCATCTGTGCTTGTGTGTCTGTGAACCCAGGGTCCCTGGAAAGCTGAGGCAGTTCGTGTTGGACCTTCACTCCGGCAAGCTCCATCGAGAGTTCCACCACGGGCCCGACCCCACAGACAGCACACCCGGCCAGGTGAGTTAGCGGCACGCACCTCGTAGCTTCCCGCTGTCACGTTACTTAGCGTACCTGCGCGTGACCTTTGACATTGTGTAACATCCCTCTCGCCCAGGAGGAGACGGACGGAGACCTGGTCAGCAATCCCCCGGAGAGTTCGTTCCAAAAACTGGCCCCCAGCGACACTCGTTACACCATCCTCAACAGGGACCGGGATGAGCTGTGACCCCTGACCCCAAACCCCCACCCCACCCCACCCCACCCCACCCCCCACACACACACACACACACGCACACACACCACACCCTCCCACCCAGTGTAACAGCCCTTCAGTCACCCTTGGGTGCCATGGAGGGGGTTTAGTGGTGGGACAGGCCAGCGGGACGGAACAGCAACACCCAGCACCCTTACTGAAGGAAGAGGAAGAGCAAGAGAGGAGCATAGTCCACAACATAGCCGTGTTGGAATAGCGTATATTTTCATAACTCTTATGCGTACAACTTTTATTTTGGATAAAGATGGCGGGGAGAAGGAACTGGTGTACGGGGAGGGGTGGGGGCTTTAGGACATCAAGAGACCTGTTTTTACCCGTTGTTTCAATTTTTTTTGTTTTTGGAGCTTGTAAATATGTTTGTGCTACCTGGGTGTCTGTCATTATTAGTCTAAATTAAATGCAGAGATTTTCTTTATTTTCTTTTATTCTCCTATTTTTTTTTTTTTTGTTTGTTTGAGAAACATCACTCCTGGTGTATGGTTCCGATCTGTGGCTGGTCCAGTTCAGTGTGTCTACAGGCCCGCTGAGCTGCATCTTATTAGGACCAAGTCAAGTGAATAATGTATAATAACATGAGTGTCTGAACTGGGACATTGTAACATTTAAAGGCAGGAGATATTTTGGAGCTCCTTTTTGAATTCAACATTTATAAATTGGAGGCCAAATGCCAATGCTTTTAATTCACTGGTGGGCGGGGGTCAGGGAGTTGGGTCTATGTTATGAGAAGCAGAACAGATCTCTGGAATGACTTGCTAGTTCTCCAATAAGGCTGCCGCCTTATACGTTCCTCTTCAATGTTTTGTCACAAGCTTAGTTCCCTGAGGTCCAGTTAGTTTGAACACAGCTCAGAGGAGGTCAGATAACGTACTGGGACACTGGCTCTGTTGATGAGACGTGTCTAGCCTTCCCCTAGAGACCAGATGCAGGCTTACTGACATATCAGTCCATGCGTAGGAGGTGAACAATGGGGAAGGGCATATATGGACAGAGACGGGTGCCATTTTGAAACTCCGGACATCTCAGACAGAATGAAGAGTGGGGAAAAAATGGAAAGTAAATTAAAACCAGATACAGATTCAGTTTCTCTGATTATTTATGTGACTTTGCATCTGGGCTGAGAGTTTGTGGTCTGTTCTTTGAACCTCACAAAAAACAATTTGTCAACTTTATTTAAAAATGTTTAAGTGAAGCGCTACGCAGCATGGTCTTACTCTGACTCTGAACTGGTTGTGACAGTCACGTTGGCAATTGTGCATGTAATAGTACAGTATAGAAGGTATCTCATATAGTTCTATGGTCTATAGATACACATTTTTTATACACGCACGCACGCACGCACCCACCCACCACAGGTTTGAACATGTTTACATTTTCAAAATATTCATCCTAGTTTCACCTGTTGAGCTGTAGTGAGAAATAGCCCTGTCCATTAAAAAACAGTTGACATCTTTGGAAGTAAAGACAATAAAAATAAATGTATAAAGTGCCATACATTTATGACAGAAATGGCTGTAATGTTTCACTAAACATTTGTTTTTGTCTTGTACATAAGCTATTTACAGACTTTTTTTTATTGTATATAAAAATATATACTTTCACCCCCTCTGAAATATATCCACTGATTTACTGTACGGTTAATGACTTGGTAACACCAGTGCTCGATGGCATCTCATGAAGAGTCTCTTTGAAGCAGTCGTGTTAATAAAAGACAGCGCTGGAGGTCTATTCTCTAAGGAGCTGAACTATGGCCAAGTTTTAGTCAGCGCACTTGATTTGTCAGCCTCAAAACGATTGGCCAGACAGCGAGGTCAGAGGACAACCCTTCCCTGGCACGCAATGCAAGTGGCTGTCCAGTAGGATATTGAATTACTAGCCGTTGCTTGACGGTGGCTTGGCCGGTGCTTCTGGTTCTGGTGGAGGAGCTGCTGCAAGGCGTTTCATCTGCAGCTCCAGTTGAGATTTGCGTTGTTTTTGGACCAGGTTGCCCCCGGCAAAGCCCAGGGCTCCCCCTCCGAGAGCAGCAGCAACCCCAGCAACTTTGAACCCCGCCAGCAGGCCGATTGGACCCCCTAACACGCCGCCCAGCAGAGCTCCTGCTAGTGGGAGCACGGCCAACTTGTAGCCCACCGCCTAAAGACACACACACACACAAAGTTAATTTGATGACCAAGTCAGACTTAAATTCACTCATTGACATGAAAAGACATACATACGTTGTGCGCACACACACAAACACACCTTTGGTGGTGTGTTAGGCCTTTGAGGCTCTAAGACTGTGCGATAGCGTTTGGATGTGTTTATCTATTTATGTTTACACATTAACACACAGAGGCGGGGGGGGTGAAGCGCATACAAAGAGGCCTACATGCATCAAAGCCCGCCTTATTCATTATCTCCATGTAGGAGAAATCAGAGAGATGGTGGCCCGGCGTTATCATCACAGAGGATGGTGCACTTTAAGCCGGCTGACGGCAATTAGCGGCCGACTCCTATGACCGTCGGCACACGCGCGCACACTTGATTAGCACGTCACCGTTAAATGATTGTAGTTCAAACGCTAGCGTTCCTCGTCCACACACCCGCAGGTAATATTAATTTCATGGGAGTAGAGTTGAAAGGGTACTGGGCACAGGCTGTGGTGAAAGACGGTGGGAGGAAACGCACACATTTGTGTGTGTGTGTGTTGGTCTGACCTGATGACAGATAGCAGGCTGTCAAACACATCTGTCATTGGCTTCTTGCCTTCCATGCACACATCCTCCGTGCCCAAAAATGTACTTTCTAACAGCCATTATGTTGTTATGTTATGTTTTTGGACGACGATAAACGATGGGGGGGAAAATAGAAGGTCAATAGCCCTTAAAAGTTGTATATAAAGATTTTGATAAATGTAAATAAGAAAAATAGCTATTGCATAAAATGCTTATTTCTAAAGCCTTAACAAGACTCTTAAAATAGCCTTTGGTTAAACTGTGGTAAAACAACTTTACCAATAAACATTAAAAAATTACCCATTTACCCACCATGTCTGATGGGTAAAATATTACAACTACACTGAGATGGTCTGGCAAAGTCTCTGAATCACTATTAGTGCTGCACTGCATATATGTAAAGTCACAAAGGGACACAAAGCTGGCTAACTGCATCAGAACCCGCCTACTTGACAAGCAAGGTATTTTTGATTGACATGCACGATGGCCAACTACGTAACTCAAAGACCAAGTCGGACGTTAAACTTGCGTTGAGGATAACTAAAAATGCCTGTTTACAGGTCCTGTAAATCTGTCAAATGTGTAGGCTACGATTACTGATTAAAAAACATGTTTAATTATATATTACTAAATATAGCACTGCGCTATCGTTACACCTGAAATTACAGAGACATACTTGTGAGTGACAATGTGAACAGTCAATGTAAAATCGACAGTATTACTTCCTGAAAGTCAGAGAGACCCGTGTTGAGCTCACAGGGGTCTATGTATCAGACGTTCAGCAGAGTTGCCTATGTGACGTAGTGCTAATGAACGGAAGAGGCTAAGACTAGTGCTGCCCTGAGTTGTGCAGCTGTGGTTGAAGTTGAAGCAGGAAGTGAAAGCGTGTACCTGTGTTAACAGATATTGCTCAGATCACTATTTTTTTTTTAAATCACCTTTTCCTAAGTAAACATTTCCTTTGAGTCTGTAACATTTTCAAAGGGCTATTATATTTATTTATTTATTTATTTACTTTATATATATATATTGTTTTATGGTGCCTCTGCAAAGATATTAAACAGTTCATCAACCCTCCGCATCATGCCACACACAGGTGCTATGAACACACACACACACACACACACACACACACACACACACACACACGCACACTCCCTCATCCCATCGCTCCCTCCATCCCTCTCCCTCTCTCTCTCTCTCTCTATTTCCTTAATTGCAGCTTTCCTCCGAATCCCTGCCGATCAATAGGGACAAACTCTGTGGAATGGCTGGGAGGCAAAGTGCCATCGATCTGCACGTCTCTCAGGCGACACACACACACACGTACGTGCGTGCACGCGCGTGGCGGCGGGAAACCGGCAGGGGGACGCACGCGCACGTGTACGCGCTACACACCTTCCCCAGGCTCTTCGTCCCCTCCTCCACATTGGCAGCTGCTGCGCTGACGTTGTCTTCGATGCTGTCAATCTTCTCCTGCTGGGACTGATGGACAGGGGTTATACACTGGAGAGCGTGCACGCTCGTGCCACCCCCCACGCAAACATCTTGCACATGCACGCATGCAGAAACAAAAGACAAACATTTGCAAACATCTGCGCGCGCGCACACACACACACACACACACACACGCACGAACAAACAAAGAAATACAGACAAATAGCCTCCAGCTGACACCGGCCTAAGATACACAGGACACACGTTATGTGCTGCATGTATTTTATGTAGAACCGCGAAGCAAGCTCAAACTGTGAGCTGTAAACTGAAGTATCCAATAAAGTGTTAAAGGTGCTTTTGTTGTCACATACACATACATGTGGGAGAACATGCAAACTGCACAGAGAAAGGCCGGGACGACCGGGGTTCGAACCTGGGGGCCGTCTTGCTGTGAGGCCACTGTGCTGTCCACTGGGCCACCGTGTTGCCCTTAGCTACCGCCCTCTTGCTGGACTGTTATGCCATTGTACTATGCCGGTATTAACCACAGCATGTATGAACAGGCAGCAGCAGCAGCTCCGTCCAGGTAAATGTCCCTGGACGGAGCTGCATGTCTGAATAGCACACACAAAGAAGGCCACATGCACAGACTCTCACAACTCACAAGCCCTTCTGAATAACAAGCGCGCACACACACACACACACACACACACACACGCACGCAAGTGTGCATGTAAAGACGTGGAGGCTATCATTCGTATAAAACATCCAAACAAGTCATTTCAACAGCTACACTAAGGTAGAACCTGACCCTGACGACAGGCATTAGTTTGTGCATAAATGTGCATGTGTGTAATGCGTCATGTGAGCGTTCTAGGTAGATTCAAGGGGGATTATAGTAGAGTGAGTGTGTGTGTGGTGGGGGGTTGCTCATGAAATATTCAACATGGCAGCTGTCTCTCTCTCTCTCTCTCTCTCTCTGCAAGGGCCATGCAGGAACAGTGGTCAAACAATGACCGGAGCCCTCCGCTATCTGCTCTTGGTTAAACAGGCCAGCTCTCCTTCCTTGCTGCTACCCAGTGCAAAGCCAGGTCCTAGCCCTGTACACACACAGAGGCTGGTGCTGCTGACTGCTTCCAACTCACGGTATCATTCTGGTCTTTTTAGTGGGTTCTCTTAAGCAAACAGCTGAAGAGAATCCATTCAAAGCACTGTGTTCTGGACCGTTCTCTTGAGGAGAGATGTATCGAGTCAATGTACTAATATTAGATGTAAATAGGGATTATGTCTTAAGCCGTTTGTCTCTTTCCTCTTTCCTTCACGATAATGGCTAAAATGCTCCGATTGTTTTCCTTGACACGCTGCTTGGGATCACTGGTATTGTCCTTGCTGCACTCGGACTAAGTGGATTAACGGGGAGATATGCACAATTCCACGCAGTTCATTGTTGATGCCCTTGTAGAGACACAGCAAGACGCGTGCATGGAGGCCATGCAAGACACACACACACTCAGTGTTTCCACTATGGCTGAGTGCAGGAATATGCGTCCCTTAACGCTGCCCTACCGCACCCCAGAGACATACAGCAACATCTCTATGCTCTCTGCCCTCTCCATGCCACCCTGGCTCTGCTCCTCCTACCAACCCATCCCCTTCCCTTTCTGATTTGTAATTGTTTATCGCTCCTCATGCCAAACCCTCTCTCCACCCATTCATTCATTCATTCCCCAAGGACAGAGCGATCATCTGAGCCGTCTGTTCTCCACCTGCTACGCCACGCACCCTGTTCCCTGTGTCTGCCCCCTGTGGACATCCTCCACTCCCTGTGTCTCCTGCTCCCCCCCCCCCCCCCCCGCCCTCTCTCTCTCTTTTAGCTGAAGTCCTCAGGGGCCCGCCGGTAGTTGCCCACTGAGATGTGTAACCAGCTCTGAGAGATGCTGGCTCACAAGGCAACGCGCGTGTGTACACACAAGTTCCTGGCTTTACTTTAAGAAGACAACCTCTGAGACAGACACACACACACACACACACACACACACACACACACACACACACACGCACAGTTCCACAAATGCTCCTCAGACCAGGCAGGTGTGGTGAGTGTTGATGCTGGTTCTACTCACATGGACCAGCAGGGAGAACTCAGTCACCAGTACGCCCAGCTCCTTCAAATCCTGGCAGCACACGCACACACACGCACGCAGACACACGCACGCACTTTCATTTAAAGAGCAGTGGTCCTTAAAGAGGTGGTCGAGACTCGAGACCCCCCTGAGAGGTGGGGGATGGAGGTTCGCGAAAACATTTATTATACATTAACAAATGTGTTTAAGACGTGCTGCTTGTAAGTGAACACACACACACACACACGCACACACACAGACACACAGACAGACAGACAGACACACACCTCCGCCAGAGTGTCCCAGGACTCAGCAGCGCTCTGGTCTACGGGGATCTCCGGAAGGAGGAAAAGCTGCGCCTGACCTGAAGACGGCGTCTCCCCGCCCGCGTCCCCGTCGTCATGGCTACCACTGGACGGACAGCCGGAGGGCTGAGCGGCCGGCGGCGGCTCTGCCGTGTCGGAGCGCAGAAGCAGGAAGTCACGCACGGCGGCCGACGCCCTGTCTCTGATTGGCTGCACCAGCCTCTCCAGGTCGGCAGCGTCTTGCGGGCGCACGCGCGCACACAGCTTCTCCATCTCGTGGACGTTGGCCCTCAGCTGCTGCAGGGAGACACAGAGGCGGCTCATGAATACACGCTGACACTGTGCAGTAGGGGTGTAAGAACATATCGATACACCCGAGTATCGCGATATTACGTCGAGCAATACTGTATCGATTCTCTCAAACATTGTATCAATTAAAACATTAAATAATATATAATAATGGGGGACCATGTACAAAATACCTTCACCTCAAAAGAGAGGAAAGATGTTTGTTACCAGATTTAGCTCATCTGCAGTCCCTGAGCAAGTAGAAAGCGCAATATATCGCCTTGCTTACAGTATCGCAATATATTGAATCGTGTATCGCCAGATTCTTGCCAATGCACAGCCCTACTGGGTAGATGAGGTGACGTGCGCAGGTTGAATGCCATGGTTTACATTGTACGGCATTTGGCAGATGCTTTTACCGAAAGCGAATTACATGTGGTACATTTGTCAATAGGACATACGTCAGCAATTGTAAGCAAACAATATTACACTAGAAGAGTTATGGCATCTTGTATGATCCATGACGATGAAACATGCTGGAGATAATGCACACAATGTCAATGTGCCATCACCCTATGTATTCCCTACCTCCATAATACCTGAATCTCTCCCACATTAATCCACATTCAGCACAAGACCAAACCACTAACAACTAATTATATCTTTGTAAATAACAAGTCTTAAACAGCTCATATATATATAAAAACTTTTTTTTAAAATGTAAACACAAAAATAAAATGACGGGTCTTTCCTCAGTCATGTGTGTTCTATATCCAAAGAAGTGTATCACATATTTCAGTGACCTGTGTCTCTGTCTCCTAATGAGGTTATAGATAAAATCACACTGATCTTCCCCGTCTCTCCCTCTCTCTTGACCCCCACCCATCCCCCAGCCGCCCCCCCCAGCAACGGTGGGGCCAGGGCTCAAGAGATCAAAACACTGCATTCTGATTCCACGTCCTGCTAATTACACAGCATATGAATACACATGCAGACTGCTGCTCACACATAACGCACGCATGCACAGACAGAAGGCATAGCAATGAGTGCTGCTGCCGAGACATCCAAGTCATATACATTAATATACATTACACACCCAGGCAGAAGCAGCAGCAACAACATCACGCCATTGTAAAACACGACAAACACAACCCCGTCTCAACGGACTGCTGTGGCTAATGTCTTAAAGGTGAAGTCTCATGGCAGCCGTCTTTCAAGTTCTCTGAGGGGTTACTGACTGGGAATACATGACAAATGATCAGGTGCGGATAAGTTAATCAAAATGTTTTGAATATTATTGAAGTATATTCTGCGAATCAAATGAAAAAATAAGTAATCAAAACGGTTACTATTTATACTGGACATATAATTTTAATTAGAGATTTCACAAGGACACATTTGTACTCATGTAGCATTTGGCTATCTTAACGTTCTCTGCATATTGAAGCCTGGCTGCTTAAATTAACATAAACAACGTGGCAAACACCACTCGTATCGACAAAGCCGTAGTACTACGCTTTGCTTCACAATGCATTTCTGTGTGTGAGTCAACGCAGCGGAGGACTTTGAGCTCGAAGTTAGCAAGAATGACTGACCCTGCCTTTAAGTACGTCCAGTATGACACTCAAGAAACCAGTTTAAATTGGGATTAATTGTTATGTACATGTATATCTGACTGACAGCTAAACCCTACTAAAATTGAAGCTAAAGGTTTAGCCTAATTCATTTATTTACAATAAAAAAAAGGGAAGTCCTCTCTACACACAGTGGAGAAGAGTGGAGAAGACTATATCATACCATAACAACACAGATGTGAGAAAGCACTCTACACTTCTCCCTGGAGATTGAAGGGGTGATGGTGAGAGGAGCTATTTCACCTTGAGAGACATGGGCGCTTCTAGGCAACAACCTCCCCTGAGGTGCCTCACACCCACTGTGAAACCATGTCCATGTGCACTCAAACACACATCGAAGCCTGCGACTTTTTAGGCTACTTGCAGCACGTTCAGGACAGAGCATGTGGAAAGAGCGAGCGGGCAGATTTTGGACAGAGCGGCGTTATGTCCAATTACTATTAAAATAAAACTAATTAACAATGATAATGTGGTACAAGCAACAGAATTTGGTGACGTTGTTTCAGTCAATAAAGATTAATTTTGGAATCTAAAAAGACACGAGAGTGTGCTACGTGAACCCGCTGGGAAGAAAGCAAAAGGTTTGCAGGTTGAATAGGCTGGGTCATTTACAGGACTTTTTGTGTATACGCCTTCTTACATAGGCTAGGCATAATTTGTAATTTGAAATAAAACATTTCTATTTGGGAAATGTTGTTGATGCTCTTTAGTTCTTTGGTAGGTAAGTGAAAAGTGAATTACATAAAGCGTTGAGCGCTGAGCAATAATGAGTGGACCGGCCTGATGGGGCTTTGAGCGGGAAGAGCGGAGGGGTGAAGATTCTCACCGCTCCACTCCGCTCATATGCTCTGGTTCAGGAACATGTTAATTTTTTTAATCGAATACTATATTGACTATATTAATACAAACATAAACTCCCCAGCTTTGCATGGAAAAACTACTTGTAATCAGAGTAAATAAATGTTGGTATCCTATGATGGCCCACACTACTACTGATGATGATATAATTACCATTTATTTTTATACAAGACAAAAATGTCTAATTCAGTCAGAACCTCATCATTTACCTGCACTGTCCTGCTGGCATTGATGTGCTCATGATGAAGTCGCTCCCATTGTTGACATTGCTGGAACTTAAATAGAACAATACACATATGATCTGTTATCTACCAAATGTTTAATGAAATAGAGAAAATATCGGGACATCCAGATTTCTGGGCCTGACCTTCTGTATGTTATTGTGGTGTTTCTGCAGCCTCTCCAGGTCTGTGGGAAGTGCCACTTTAATGAACTTGTGGATCGGTGCGTCCAGGCGCCTCAGTGTAAGCTTGTTGCTTTCCTCTGCCATGTGCTAAAGTTAAACTATCCAACAGCCTGTCAGACATTAACCACCGTTCACTCTCTGTTGGCACACATGCAAATAATATTGGAAATAAAGCCCACAAATACACGCAGTTGTAGTGCTTTGCGGCAGTAGTAAGGCCAACGTTAACGTTTTTAACCATTTAAAACAGCTCAAAGGGCTGTTTTAGGTATCTTCACGATATACAGTATTACATTCATACCGTAGCTAGAGTTCTTTTGGTAGGCTGTACAGTAGCCCTATATATTATGATATCGATTTCATCTAACGATTATCTTGTTTATTGAGGATTATGCGTATTGTTATGGAAACTTACCGAACATTCAAAGTCACGTTCCTGCTAGAATTGTGTTAAGAGCCGCAATGACTTCATACGACAACTTTCTTAAGAAAAAGTTTCTATGACTGTACAATCATTGTCAATAAATATATCTCTTCCTGGTCCGCACACGAATTATTTCCGACCCAAACCCATACCGTACTAGCTTTCTGTTCCACAGTGATATTGCCATTGACATTATCATATTTCTATGGCTAAAGCATCATATTATTTGACCCTTGACAGGCAAAATTGATTGTCTGGCGGAGAGCGAGTGATTCTATTTTATTTGCCTTTTACAAAAGCGTCTGATTTCATTATGCTTTATTGACAGCATGGAATTTTCATCATCGATCCTGTCGAGCAAAACAATATTGATTGGATGTGACTTGACACTTGTGTGTGCGTGCGTGTGTGTGTGAGAGAAAGGCATCGTTGCGTGAGAGAACGAGAGAAAACGCTGTGTGTTCGGTTTGGGGTTCCCCTTTGCATTGCAGTCCCCACCTCTAAGTAGAACCAGCGTGAGCGGGTATATTGCATGTCTCCGTCTGTCAACTTCATTACCTTTTACCTTTGACATTTATGCAACCCCCCACGCGATCGTACTTTACATTGTAATGGGCCAGGGTACAAACATTAACTGGGAACTCCCCTCCTTACCACAGATGTTGTTTGTGTGCGTGCGTGCGTCCCTGTGTGGGTGCGTGTGTTACACTTAACTAGTTTGCCTGCCACCTCAGTGCGTATCTAACGAGGTCAATAATTCCTACCTGACCAACAGGTCGGGGATTAAGACCACAAATGTATTAGTATACTTTGTGTGTGAGTATAGCCTACTGTGCATAAAGGCTACAAGTTACAAAAAAATGCATATGATTAACGTTTCAGATGTAGCCAAGAGGCTATTATTTTATTACGTAATCTCTAATAAACAGTATGCGATTGAATGGTTTATTGTTATGCAACACATTGTAGCCAATGAATTGCTTTGTGTTCTGCTGATTAAAGTTACAGTAGCCTATGACCATATTTTTAGGGTTGTGGTTCAACACAGATGTATATTGTTGTTATTGTCATGATATTCTGACATAATTACATAACTAATTCTGTATTTCTTTGTATTTTTTTGTTTTTGTTTTAAGGACTATTATTTTAAATGCATTGGTGTTATATATCTTATCAAATGTTTGTGTGTGTGTCTGTGTGTGTGTGTGTTCTAATAGGAGCTCTAATTAAGACTCTGGGGGTATCTGCTATCTGTCAGCACTGATCGATTAGCAGAGAGACTGACAGTTCCTTCTCTGTGTGTGTGTGTGTGTGTGTGTGTGCGTGTGTGTGTGTGTGTGGGCGTGCGTGTGTGTGTGTGTGTGTGTGTGTGTTTGCTTTCATTCTTCAAGCAGAGGTCTCTGCTCTGTGTTGGTGTTAGATTAGCCATCACTCAACAATGTCACCGTTGTAGAAAGAGGATTAGCACGCATGCACTTTGACAGTCACACTGACATACATACAAACACTACTACTTATCTGAATAGGATGTTTTGTGTTGGCTGTTTCAAACAGCCGCATTCAGGGGCACACGCTCTCTCTCTCTAACACACACACAAACGCACACACACACACACACACACTATGAAAGTACTGTATTTGTCGGTTAAATCTTACTAAGCAAACATATAAATTGAATAAATTGATGCAGCTCTGACTGTTACCTTCTTACACACACACACACACACGCACACACACTCGCACACACACAAACACAAACGGAGCACACAGGTGCTTGGTAGCAGTACAGTAGCACGGCAGCTGCATCTGGTAGCTGCCGTGCGTCTCTCTGTGTGTGTGTGTGTGAGCTGTCGCGCTGGCGTGTGAGAGGAGACGGCTGACTGATAGTGAGTGACAGTGGGGACGGCATGTGCTGTGAAATGTCACCACGGCGATCGATTGTGTTTAACGAGGCCGGTGGCTGATCTGGACCTCATGCTAACACGAGCCACTCGTCTCCTTTCTCCTCCTCCTCTCTCCTCCCCTCCCCCGTCTCCACTCATCTCCTCTCCTGCCTCTGTCACCCCCCTCTGTCCCCTGTCCTAAACTCCACCTCCCCCACATTCTCCGTGAGAGCTCCCATGGTCCCTAGGGAGACAGATGGAGGACCATTACCTGTCAAGAGGCCCATGCATGTCTTTGACAATACACTACCAGGCTTACACGCGCGCGCGCGCGCGCACACACACACACACACACAAAACGAGGCTATAAAAATGCAACAATTAACATAAGTTATTTTGTTTACTTACAAAAATGTCCAGTACATGTATTTAATGTTTGGTTGTTTTTTTTTTCCTCATATATGAAAGTAGTATTAAAAAAACAAACAATCAAAAGCAATGAGAAATACGCTGGACACAGTCGGGCAGAATAATCAGTATTAGTTTATGATTTCAAAGTGCTGAACAGAAACTCCAGTGAACCGAAGAGACAGAAAAAAATAAAAAACATTGAGAGAAAATAAAAACAGCAACTTTTTTTCATTTTTGTTTCTCTTCTTCAAAAAACAATGCACAACTCGTACCACAATATTTGAAAAAGCTATAAACACTTCAAAATATTAGTTTTGTATATATATATATTTATTTATATATATATATATATATATATATATATAATTTGCTTTTTTCATGTTTCAAACTGCTGCCGTGAGTGAGAGAGGTGGTGACACAAACACGGGCCGAGCTGTTGATGGCAGCTTTCGGCAGCTTATAACACCATGCATTACGTTCCTCCTCCTAGGCGCGCACGCGAAGGCCATGTGTGAGCGCGTCTCACGTGCACGCGTGCACGCGGCCTCCGTTTACATGGAAATAAATACAAAAAGAGCATGACTGCGGAATGTTTCACCCCTGACCTTTCACGTACATGTCGAGCACCCGTCTCTTCCCCGAGCATGCAGGAAGCAGGCATAGGGTGTGTGTCTGTGCTTTTTAAGTGCTTTTAAAAGCCCAAATCTGCTCAAAAGTCCTACGTACAATGACTTCTAATTTGAAAATCAAGTTAGTTGAAAAAAAAAACTACAAGTTCAAGTCTGGCTGACTCAGTCATGGATGGTTAGTGCACTGTAATTCTGCTGTCTTTAGCTAGAGGATGTCATTCTCTCTATTTCTCTCTCTGATAGTACAGGAGTCTTAGTATTAAAATAATTTAGAGTTTGAAATGATATTGATCTTTCTCCATTTATTCCTTGTTTTCCCGCTAACATAGCACTTATGAAATTGCACTTTGATATAAGTGATTGATAGCCACCTCGGTGTGTGTATGAGTTATCTGTGTCCGGCCTTCAGACACATTTGCTGGAGTCCTCACTGTGTGTCTACGCTGATGAGTGCACGACGCAGCCTGACGGTGTATTTCAGCCAGAAAACACACCCTTCCTCCATGTTTGCCGGAGGAACTAGAAGACACGGTGGCTTGTGTTTCTCTTAGACATCATCAGAGTTCAAGACATTCTTTCACATAGTCTGTATGTATCATACCAACAACAATAAATCCCCTCCCCAGTGAGTCCTCAGTCAGGATAAACTAGACCAGAGCGCAGAAACACACTGTGCCCGTAAACATCGTGGTCTTTATGCAGGATGAGTGGTCATCCACAGTTTGAAAGTTTGTTTTCTTCTTCCATTCGTAGCCTTCTTGCCCTTCCTCACATGAGGAAAAAGGGAGGCCAAAATAAAAAGTGGTAAAGCGTATCAGGAAATGTCTCATATTTGTGAAAAGCATTTGATTGGTTGCCCCCCTTTTGAGTGAAAAAGCATTCGATTGGGCTTCCTTTATCTCGGCCCTGGATAAACCACAGGTGAGTGAGTCTCTGTTCTGGGTGGGTAGGTGTGCTCTTGGGGGCAAGGCTTAAACAAGGGTGTGTCATGTGCGCTTGTTGGTGCAGTCAGCCCAGTGGTCAGTAGGGCAGAGTGTCCAGGAACCTGTCAATCAAAGGCGGGGGCTGTACCAGATCCTCCAGCTTCAGGTAGAAGATTCTCTGAAGGCCCTGGGTCCTCTGGGAACGGAGCTCTGCCTTCAGACCTAGCACTCGACTCAGAGGGGGCGCGGACTTGGATGAGGATGAAGAGGGGCCGAACCCCAGGTGGTCTCGAAGACAACACACCACTTTATTCTGCAGCTCTTCAACCCGCTTGGAGTCTTTCAGACCCGGGACTTGCTCTGTAGACAGAAGGGTATAGACGGAGATGTTAGGGGAATAATTGATTCGACAGTAAAAATTAAGCCAGGGCACACAGGGGAAAAAGAACATGACACACATGCTTGCATCAGGACTACATCTTGTTTTATATTGAATTCTAACTCATTAGCCCACATGGCTCATGTTCTTAACAGGCCTTAACCTATCTCACTCAACACAGATCAATACACACTCTAACCTAATAAGGCCCCTGTACGCTACACGCGCGCACACACACACACACACACAGTACAAACACGCATGCACGCACACACGCACGGCAAATATATGTAAACATGCGCACACAGAGAAATACACATAAATACTTCCTACCAACTAAGCCAATGACAGAAACACAAGTGTTCAACAATTAGCCGATTTCTCGGCGCTGTAAGCAGCCAAATTCAATCACACACACACACACACACACACACGCACACACACACACACACACACACACACACACACACACACACACACAAGCGTGCACTGCGGTGCCCATAGCAACTCCACTGGCACCCGAGGCTTAATGTGACACTAACTCATTCTGCACTGAACAGGTTGCACATACACACACACACACGCACGCACACACACGCAGACACACACCACTCGCACACACGCACGCACACACACGCGCGCACACACGCACACACACACGCACATGCATACGCACACACACACACACACACACACACACATACATGCAAACGTGTGCTAGCTTGTCCGGGCTATATGGGAGGCGGTATGACTGATTATCTGAAGTTTATTTGTTGTTTGTTTATGTGCCCCTTTTGTTTGTTCTATGTTTACTGCTGCAGAGCCACTCCAACTCTCCTTTCACCGTGGCTTTTAGACCCCTCACATGCTCTCTCACTTTCTCTCTCTCAATTCTCCCTAGCCCTTCCTTCTCCATCTGTAGCGGGCTCCCAGGGAGGGATCGATGCCTGCCTTTCTACACAGGCCACTCCGAAGCGGTCGATGGCCCTGCCGGCTCCAGCGGCTCTGCAGTGGCAGTGCGCTGTGTACTTTGCCGAGGTGGCAGAGCGCCATTGAGAGTGGCGCGGACGCCATTCCGGAGCCGTGCTCCGCGGTGGGCAGGTCGATCAGACACAGAGTTAAGTGCTCCCCCGGAGAGGAAGGATCGGGTTGGAGAGGTTAGATAGGAGTGGAGGGAAGGAAGGGGGGGAAAGCTAGTGGAGCTAAAGAATCCCCGTACTTGGGGGGTGGGCGGGAGATGGAGGGGGAGTTTATTCCTCGTAACGGAAATCATATCTTTGGCAATGTAAGAATAACATCCGACACAGTGGCAGAGGCTTTGCCTCCAACCTCGGACTATTTATGGTAATTTGATATATGCTGGCTGCTTAAAGGTATAGTCACTTTTTGCAATTGTAAGCTAATACGCTTTTAGTCAAATTCACGAAAAAAGAATCCGGTTCTTCTACACATAAACAATGTTGCAAACACCACGCACGACAACAAAGCCGTAGCACTACGCTTTGCTTCACAATGTGTGAAGCGGCGTCCGCGGAGGTATATT
>JAODUK010000008.1:2571374-2586374 GCA_027564635.1 Typhlichthys eigenmanni | reverse complement strand
AATACAAGATGGTTCTGAGTGGCTGTTTCGATCATCACTGAGACATTTAATGATCCCAGTTCCTTGTTTTTCAATGTCCGTCAATGGGAAATACGCTAGTTGGGCAGCAGAGGCTGCAGTACCGACATTGGCCAGGCTATTTGGGCAGCAGAGGCTGCAGTACCGACATTGGCCACCATACCCCGAAGGGAAGCAAGCCTCCCGCTCGATCCAGGGGGCTTGGCTAATTATCTCAACCCCCAGTAGCATTATATTACTCTTTCTGACTCTCACTTTGAGAACCTCTCTGTGTTTAAGCAATTAAATTAAATACTGTTAAATTACTGTATATAAATATATAAATAAATAGATATAAACGAGGATGCCCCTCCCTTCTCACCTGTGAGCCAATCGCAGGACAAACAGTTCAAGGAAGGCGGAGTCTATCAGCAGGTTCTGGTCGTCATGGTGAAGCTCTGAGAATCCCGGTAGCCGGTCGGCCCAGCACCGCGTGGTCTCCATGGAGATGGTGAGCAGCCTATAAAAGAGCTGGATGTGTTGGGCGTCCGAGGAGGATGTGGGGGGGTCCGCCCCACTGAACTATGGGATGGCGGGTGAGAGCAGAGGAATCATTCCTCACGCATGCACAGCAGCTCATACTAGAACGCATATTAACAATGATCTTGAGGAGCCCTCCTCCTTTGATCTGTCGGTGTCTTTGTTCAGGGAGGGAGGGATTATGGGTGTACCTGGCTGTAGTCCAGGTCGCGGGGTGCGGAGTGGGAGTAAGCCCTGAGCAGAGCGGAGAGCAGGCTGAGGGGAGGGGAGGGAGGGGACGGCTCTGTCTGTAGGGGGCTCTTTGGTTTGGACGGCAGACGCCCCCGACGACCCTTCAGGCTGTCAGTACGTACCACTGCACGAGAGAGAAAGGGAGAGAGAGAGAGAGAGAGAGAGAGGAGATTGATAAATTGCTTCTTTATTATAACGCAGTAGAGTTTGTGTGCACAGTGCAAACAAAACCCTCCTTTTTCTATTTGTCTTATCTGTTATTTCACCATTAGAGGGAGCGACCAGCAGATGGCGCCGAAGCGGTGACACTCGACATGTGCATGGCTGGAGCAGTGCTTGTGAATAAGTGTGTGCACTGGCTATGTCCTGAATATCATAGCTGCTAGATTCAGAGGTGTGTGTGTTTGTGTGTGTGTGTGTGTGTGTGCGTGTGTGTGTGTGTGTGTGTGTGTGTGTGTGTGTGTGTGTGGGTGGGTGGGGGTCGGGTAGAGATATACCACAACAAAACCATGTTTAAAAACAAATTAGGCTAAATCACATGTTTCTCGAATCCTGACATGAAGAAAACCCACTGGGTTAGAGATCAACATGGGTCAGCTATGGGTAAACAAAAGAATGGATGCATTAGCCTACACTTGGAATATTTAATCTCTTTACGTTAACAAACGTGAGACCATAGGCGTGTGTGGGCCCCTGCTGTGTGACTGTGTTATAGGCCAGCTTATTATCGGACCATCAAACTCTGATTTGAGATGAACAGTGTGTGGGTCAATTCTATCCTATTACAATTTGCTGCACGATCCAATTTAACGAAGTGATTGTAGACATGTTTATCGTTAGCTGTGTGGGTGTCTGGTCACTTTGAGTGTCCTATACCTTCTTTCACCATGCCGACGCTGAGGCACTTCTGAAAGCGACAGTATTGACAGCGGTTGCGTCTCCTCTTGTCGACAGGACAATTCTTACTGGCCAGACACACATACTTTGCATTTTTCTGAACCGTGCGCTGAGAGTGAGAGAAAGAGAAAGGGAGAGAGAGAGAGAGAGAGAGAGAGAGAGAGAGAGAGAGAGAGAGAGAGAGAGAAAGCAGACATACCAACATCAGTCTCCGCTTAAGGGACACAATCAACCACCAAATACTTGATTTGTTTAATTCAATTTAGCCTATGTTTTTTTTCCCTCCAAAGAAGAATGGAAGCGGAAGCTTGCAGGTCAGGCTGTAATTACGCGCTGAAAGGCGACCGTGACATCAGTATAATTAGATGAAATTAATTTCCCAACATGCCTTGCCTGCAGGAGGGACAATTTTATTAGCGCCAGAGCTGACAATGGGAACGAGAGCGTGGCGTGCCGAGGCGGGTCCCGCGAGACAGGAGACGGAGCAGTGTGATCAGATTGTTTGTGAAGCTGGCGGGTCAGCTCGTGGCACCCACTGGGCCTCGCGCGTTGCGCCCCTCAATGGGCCCCGCGGGACCTGTTTTCTCCTCGGCTGGCTTGCGCGATTATTAGTGACCTTATTAAAATTAAATCAGAAACTGGAGGCATGGGACTCTGCGATATACCATTGTGGATGAAAGACAAATAACAACAGAGGTGGACTATTTATGTTTCTATTGAGTTATCTATTGCTGCGGTGACTGGACCCGCTGCTCAAACTGAAGAATGTTGTGAATTAATCCACCGTTATTCCCAAAGCGGTAATTTTGAGAGATGAGCTGGGATGGACATTGTAAAATAGCCTATTTCCACACATTTTTCATGCACGTGTTGCAAAGAAGAGGTTGTCATGTATTAGGCTATATAGGAAAAGATTATACATCTAATGTACAGAGTGAATATCTGAGGAATAACGTATTCAAGTGCCTTTCCGCATTCAAGACAAAATGGATAAGCATGCGTAAAGGATATGTGACAACCTAATTAAGAATGTGGAATTACACTATTATTTTTATGACAACTGCCGACGACATAGACCTACATTATAGTCTTGCCTGTCAAATAACATATGAAAGTCCAAAATACAGTAGTGGACACATCCATCAAGTTAAAAACGGTGTGTGTTTTACAAATGGAACAAATGGATAGTGTCGCCGCCCTATCCTATTTAACGCCTCTATAAGACACATCAAAACAAATAAATCCAATTAGGAACCCCTCGCGCCACACGTGCCCATCCCCCCGGGAGACCAATAACACACCAATTATTCCATATGCTCCGCGGCAGAAGGGCGGATCTGGCGCGTAATGGGGGCCAGTGCTGGATAGGAGGCGTTGCCATGGAGTCCCTGATAGCTGTGAATGTCTCCATCTCATCTCTGTGATGGCCAGTGACCCATACGCGGGGATAAGTTATTTATGGTCGTTATTCCAAAGCTAATGCAGTTGAGGGGAATTACATTTGTGTAGTTTATAGGAGTCTAAACTTGAAACAATGGTTAAGGAAAGAGCTTTCTCAATGTCCGTTTATGAAACCCAACATAAACATTTAATAAAAAAATATTGTAATCTATTTTATGTCATTATATTCAATTCAATTATTAAAGATCACAGAGCTTGATTAATTAATATTGTTTTGCCTATTTTGATTTTGACTTCTTTTGTAAGAAGTCCAAGTTTTCTCATAAACCCAAGGCTAATGCCAGCGCAAACTCGCACGCACGCACACACACGCACGCATGTACACTCACGTGCATGTGCACACACACACTTGCGGACATGAGCACACACTCACACACGCACACACATACGCACACACACACACACACACACACACACACACACACACACACACACACACACACACACAAAGATCAGATTATCTCTGTGTAGGCTGGTTTACAGTATTACATCTGTAGGTTCTGTCTATTAACATGTGTTTGTGGCGGGGTAGTCAGAGGAACAGTGATCTGCAGTTATGTGAAGGGTGAAAAGGACTTCAATAGATGTATTTATTTAGATGTTTCAACCTGCCATGTCCATCATTTTGTTAACAAGGAGGGATTGGCTCCAGCAGCAGAAATGTCCGGGGGACATGTAGGCTTTTACTGGACATAATCAGTGATGTGAACACTAAATACACAAGTTAATATGTTGCAGTTATCAAAAGCTGGATATTTACATAAGAACACACGTACACGAACACACGCACGCACACGCACACACCTACACACACACACACACACACACGCGCGCACGCTAAGGGGGTTCTGGGTGCTCAGTATAGGCATGCAGATTTATGACATGTAACATAATAGCTGTATCTTAAATTAAAAGCCTTTAGGGACCTACAGTACAACCCCCTAACTATCACACACACACACACACACACGCACACACACACACACACACACTCATTCTATTCCTTCCCTCCGCTCCCTATAATCAGGGACTACCCTCTATCGCTTTAATGTTCCCTCTAGAAACAATCTGCATAACTCTACTGACTGACCATCTCTAATTAAAAGTGCTTTCACAATTTATGGAAAATTATGTATTCATTTTTTTACTCTAATTTTGTTGCCTCCAACTGATTTTTAGTTTTCCGTAAGAGGTTAGGGGTTACAAATATGTCCTTTGTGTGTATGTGTGTGTGTCTTATTGCAAATTGCCTGAGAAGAAAATTTTATATTTTACCTATCTTATCTTAATTTCTTTCAGTCTGTATTCTGTATTCAGTTCATATGGCTTGTTGAACTTTTTGTTTCAATCTTTGTCAATAATTTCAAGAAAAGGTGAGTTAGTGAGTATATCATTAAATGTTAATCTTTTAATTGCAGTATAGAAATTACAATGTGGTCAAACAGAAGCACTGTGTTAATACATACATAATACATTTTCTTAATAACAATGCTTGTATTGTACTTTTGCATTAAATAATACCTACTTTTGCAGAATTATTATTTTGAAATATTTCTATGCAAATTGACACATTTGCCAGGCAATTTTATTCTGGAGAAATAAGAATAGCTTATTGAAAACTCTAAATTAATTCACAGTCAAAATGTGTTTTCATATATTCTTAATGAAAGATTTTCCTGCAAACCCCTACTATTCACAATTGAATGCCTATAAATATGTGATTACCTGTTTAGATATAATTAAATATAATTAGCAGAAAATATGTTTAACTGTCTGTGAAAGTAATAGACATAATGGGCCTGGTAATATGAATATGAAAAGAAGTAAGATGCGTTGAGCAAACGTTGTTTTTACTGGGGTTTTTTTCTTTCTTTTTTTTCTGCTGTGACATCTAGAATTCAATGTTTACAGGAAATTTCCAAATCTTTATACTTGTGTATGTGTGTGCTCTTGTAGACTATGCGCGTGCATGTTCGCGTGTGTGTGTGCACGTGTGTGTCTGTGTGCGAAGCAGACATAGGGAGGTTTGACAAGCTGTGTGGGTGCCAGGCTTCGTTGCAGCAACACAGCCCGCGGCCTGCTGCCACCAGACGCTGCTTTCATTAATTACTAAATAAAAACAAATTGTGAAACCGATTGAGAAGATGGCTAATTAATTTCCACCTAGCAGAGGCATTATTCAATTACCTCTGGGTCTGCACCCTCCTTCTCTCTCACTGTCTCTTCATTTGTATTTTCTCTCTCTCTGACTCTCGCATGTACGGCTAAATAGACATGGCGTTCTGTGTTACACTGCACACACACGAGCCCTATACAGGGGATGGATAGGGTTTGCTATTGATGTGTTTACATTGTGCCACGACAAACATGACTAATAATGGGTTGTGCGTGTGCGTGTGTGTGTGTGCGCGCGTGTGTGTGTGAGCGTGTTCGTGTACGTGAGTGTGTGCGGCTGTGAGTTATCTGCGGTGGACACAATTTAAAAGTGCACTTTGTGATCAATGGTGTAGGCTTTGATTTAAACATGAACACAGAAATTGAACACACAAATTCCATTTCATCTGCCCACAAATGTGGGCAGATGAAACTGCCCACATTTGCCCATCACTTGAGGTGATGGGGTAAATATTGTGGTTTTTCAAAGATATATCTGTGCTAATCTTTGTCATCAATCACACTCTAAGTAATATATTCCATTGCATGACGCACACAAACACAATTGAGCACAATAGCAGCAATACTGACGTTTTTTGCTTTGATTAAAAACTTAGGTGGGCTTGTCTTTCATGTTCTATGACAGGAAAAGTAGGGTAAATATTATAGATAGAACATATCTGTGTCTATAAAGCGTTCAATTAATTTGGACATACGTGATTAAGTGTGGAAAGTAGAGACATATAAATATATGGGCAAAATGTTCTTATTTTTCACTTATAATTTGCTGAAAAATAATTCAGGTACACACTCTGTAAATAGGAATATAAAAAATGCCATAGGCTTTGCAATGCATTTCATTATGTGTGGCGGATCTTTGCAGTGAGTTTGTTTTAAGACTGAAGTTAGCAAGTGTTCTTGAAGATGACTAACCCTGTCTTTTAGCATCTTGCTACAAGTCCCAAACTCTAGGACTCCAAGAACTCTGGGAAACCCAACACCTGCTGGCCAGGTGTCCAGCAACCAGAGCACTCAACCATCCTTCATCCCTGAAACAGGTGCATCCCCTAAAGGGTTCCTTCCATTAAAGAGTTGTTCCCTTAAGGGTTGTTCTTAAAGAAGATATTCCCTTAAAGATTCCATCCCTTAAAGAAGTGCTTCTTCTAAATATTCCATTCTTTAAACAAGCCCTTCCCTTAAAGAAGACCTTCCCTTAAACTGTCCTTACCTTAAAGAAGCCCTTGCAGCCTTCGCAGGTGCGCACACCGTAGTGCTGGCAGGCGGCGTTGTCGCCACACACGGCGCAGGCGCCCTCCCCCGGGGGCCCGCGCTGGGGCGGCGAGGGCAGGCCGTCCCCCAGCAAAGGTGCGCAGGGGCCCAGGGCCAGCGAGCGGAAGGAGAGGCTGCTGCCCCCAGCGCCGCGGTGCAGCTGGTACATGTGCTGCTCCAGGGGCGGGCCGTGCGGATGGGGGCCGGTGGAGGAGGAGGAGGAGGAGGAGGAGAGAGAGGGGGAGGGGCCCGAGGAGGAGGTGGTGCACACCAGCCCCCCGCCGACGCCCAGGCTGTCGTAGCCGACGCCACCGTGGGGCGGGGAGTGCTGGTAGAAGTGGGCGAAGCGGGCGGACTTGAGGGGCCCCGTCTCCAGGCCGGCGTGTGAGTGCGGCGGCGGAGGCGGGTGCGGGGCGTCGTCCCAGAGGAAGGAGGTTCCCGGCTGGGGTGGCAGGGAGGGCGTGGTGGGGGTGGATGGGGGTGACTGCTTAAAGTACATGGAGGTGGAGGACATGGCCTCTAGCGGGGGCGCGGAAGGGTAGCTGTCCTCCTCCTTCTTGATGGCGGCCCGGTGCACCGGCATCTGGTACAGGCAGGAGGACTTGGGCTCGTAGCTGTCCACGAACACGTTGAAGCTGGGCAGCGACGTGGTCGCCGCCGCCGCCGAGATCTCGCCGCCGCCTAGGTCCAGCTTGCTGTAGTCCGGGGTCATGAGGTCAGAGCCGTAGCTGTCGCCTTGGTAACCGAAGGACTGGCCGGAGTAGGCGGAGCCTGGCGGGGCGGGCCCGTACTGAGCCTGCACACAGGGCATGTCTGCGGAAACGCACGCACGCGCACACACACACACACACACACACACACACACACAAATATGATGTTATTGATTTCACATTCCTTTGTTATACAGATCTGCTATAGATTTGTTTTGGCATAGTGTGTGTTACTACCGTGGGACTCGCAAAAACTGTCCAAGAGAGAAAACACATTTAGAAATTGTAATCAGTATATAAATAATTTAAAAGCTGATTTTATTTTATTATTTCTTTCACATTAAATTAAAACATGCTGAAATAATAATCTTGCAAACTCCTGGAGGGTCTCGGATAAGCCACTGTGTTAGTAAACAGCATCAAAACCATTATTTTAGCTATTGGCACAAAGAGTATCATTCATTGATGCATCCCTACAAAAATCAGATCAGAAGGTTGTCTGTCCTGTATAGATTAAAGCCCCAGGAAGCACATGCATGCAGTGTAAAGCTAAACCAATCATAGAAGCAAAGCTGTATCATTCTAATATCCACAGTTTTGTCAGTTAAGACACTTTTGACATCATGAATACACTCTTCTGTGTTGATTATTAAATGTTAATTATCTTTGAACAAATCTTTCCAATGCCTTTGCCCTATACAGTACTGTACATCTGGCTTAAGAATTCCCTGAACTTGTCTATTTCTACATTCTGTCACATCCACACAAACACATATGTAAGTGTTTAGTGAGGGCTGCAGAATTGTCGATGAATTAATGCACTGCTCTGGTGTTCTCTAGCTATGTAAGTGTCATGGTGACATAGCGACATAGTGACAGTAAGATCCCAATATATACCCGGCTTCCTCCCACAGACAGATACAGTAGGCTATACAAGTTCCCATGTGGCACCTCATCTGCGGATTGCCGCCTTTGGAATCGCTCTATTGCTTACATGTCTTATCAAAGTAGTAATAAAGTCCACCTCCGTGAGTACACGCGATCGTGCGCATGGGCTATACCTGTGTGCGTGTGCGTGTGTGTGTGTGTGAGTGTGTGTGTGTGTAATCAGTCATGAGTGCCAGCGCACCCATGGGTTTGCGATGTTTGCTCATCAGACTTGAGCAGGGAACTGTCAACAAACCGAGGCTCCCATTGACGCCCTTCGCGTGCTCTGCCATAATATCCCAAATTCCCTGCACGTCATATTTATCTCAAATACGAGACACATCAATTCTGCTCCCCTCCCTTGTCCTCTCATAAACAAATTCTACAAAATAACAGCATACATTGGATTATGGAGTATTCTGCACATAATTTAAATGCTGCTAAATGCTGCTATGTTAATATGGTTTTATATAGGGCTTAATAGTTGTATATAATAATACTAATAATACTAATAATACTACTAATAATAATTATTCTAATTATAATATTTATAATAATTATAGTAATTATACAAATACAATAACACAACAATACAAAACTAAAAACAAGAATAATATATTGTAATATGTAGATACCAAAGTAATCCAAGTCAACATATCTATAAAATATTTTAAAAGGCACAAAATAAAACAAAATCAACGAGATTACACACATTCATTAACATCCAACCACAATCATATTCATACAGAAAGGGCAGTCGACGAACTGATCCTACGGATGATTCAAAGCGCAAGTTTAAAATATTCAGTCAGAGACTTTTTTTCTGCTGCAGTCAGTCCGTTTTCTCACTTACATGCAGCATCACAGAGTTGCCCACACCCAAATGAACTTATATCGACTTGTGGAACTGTAGTCATGTACAAGTAATGTACAAGTGCCCAGCTCTGTCGGCCCACGTGGAAATGCACTAGCGCGCGTCACAGACCGCGACCGATTAGGCAAACAAGCGCCGCGACATCCACACAGACAGAGATTGTGAAAGTGACGCGGTGATTCACTTTTGTAGGTGTATGTTGCGCTCATAACTAAGAACCAAACTAAGGACAGTGAGTATGTTTTAAGAGGAAACGTCTTCTTGGTCATGTTATAACATAAGGAGTTAAAATGGATGAAAAATAAGCCCTCACATCGTTCTTTTTTGTTTTGCGGAAAGCAGCATAACTAATGAAGCATGTGATTGAGATATTTACACGTGCATGATAAAAGCTTGATTAAAGTAGTCAGATGAAAAAAAATCAATAATCACTTGGTGAATACAACCTTCTTATTATATTAGCCTGTGTTTTTAATCTTATCAAAAACAGTGCACACCCTTTTACTCCACCAAGAACCCCCCCCCCCCCCCCCCACACACACACACACACATAGCGATCCTTCTTTCATCCTATCACCACTATAATGCTGATGAGATAAACACTGACACTTCATTTGACAATAACATACCCTTATACACAGCCACACACACACATCTGTCTTATTTCTCACACATCTTATTACTATTTGCGTGCATGTCAACAAGACAACGTAACTTATTTTCAACACTACTAGACCATCCAAATACTCAGGCAGTGCATTGTGTGTGTGCGTGTGTGTGTGTGTGTGTGTGTGTGTGCGTGTGTGTGTGTGTGTGTGTGTGTGTGTGTGTCGCAAGTCAGGACAGACAACTCAAGCAGAGTCAGATAGGTGGTGCGTGAGGCAAGGGGAAACAGTGTCTAACCTCGAGATGTGCATTTCAACTGGACAAACTGCAGCTGTTCCAATAACTGAGCGTGCCTTTTCATTGTCAGAATGCCATAGATCTAACAAATAAAAACATGAGGTGCAGATGTAAATACAAACCACATTATAGGAATGAATGATGCTGTTGTCAATGCGATATGAAAATAATTTGGCTGAACTGAAATGGCCAAGCTTGCACAATGAGCAAACTGATACTACACTCATATTTATGCATTCTCTCAATCGCCCCCCCCCCCTCACTCTCTCTCTCACACACACACACAGGACATATGGACATACACTTAATTCCGACATTGTATTATACGAGCATTTATGTTTACATATCTGTTTAGTGTCAGGTGCCTTCCTTTATTGACCATGATAAAATGTGTTCTCATTCATACTGTACATCAGGAAACACCTATAAGAAAAGTTATTTTGTGGGAGGGGGAGGGGGGCTCAAACATATTGTAGGCTACTCATTTCACCTAGTTGAGTCACTGTTGTTTGTTTGCATTTTTCATTACGATATTGTGGTTTTTGTGGTTAGTCTCAGAATTGTGTTTAGGCTATAGACTATTAATCAGGCCAAATCTCAAGTCATACACACATGCACCTTTATGCACGCACGTGCCAGTAGGACTAATATATGTTTTACCGTCGTTATTAAATAAATGAAATACATTCTTAAATAAATATAATTTATAACACCATTAAACTGCACTTCATTAATTTATTACAGTTTAAATGTTCAAATATGACATATTAACATCCACATTTGTGCTGTTAAAATACAATAGATTATTTTCTATTTTTACTACATATTTTACATATTCTAATCATGAAGCTGTGTAAAAAATACGACCGAGGCGGTTTTCTCCCTAAAATCTGATATGGGGCATCACCAGGGGCAGGAGAGGAAACGAGACAAGGTAACGGTTATACTTGTATGTACCTGGTGAGAAAGCCTCGCGTTGAATGGTGCTTGATGTCCGGGGTAGAGTGGTGGCGTGGCGGCGCCCGGAAAAAGTCTGGTGGAATGGAGAGGATTCTGTGAGCACCGCTAAGGAACCGTCAGGTCGCCGGTGCTCTGAGCTCGGATGCGAGCGCTCTTCCGAACCGGGGCCTGGAAACAGATACATTGGTTATAACTTATAACATATGCTTCACAGCCACTATATCGACAGTTTTAAGATGATGAAAATGACTGTAAGAAAACGAACACTGTAAAAGCATAAGAAAAAACGAACGGGCTTTCTATAGTGCGCAAAAACTTGACCAGTTGTAAATACATGGAAAAGTCTACGGAAATTTCAAAGGCAGTCTGCACAAAATAAGAATATATCCTGTTGTTATAAATGAAAATCACAAATCAAAAAAGTTTGTGTTTTAAAATAAATGTAACATTTTGTCACACAAAATAACCATTCCACTGGCATTCATGACGTTTAAGTGTATATTTACTAGAAACTGCGTAGGGAAAACGAGTGGTTCAGGCAAATAAAATAGTTTACAAACAGTAAACTAACAGACAATGCAGCACATCAATAAATACGGACCTGCAAAGGTGAATGCTTTTGTCAGCGCCTTTAAGACAGAGCTTTGCTTGCCCCTTATTAACACCGTATTCGCCACCAGGTCAGGGTTCATCCAGAGACAGAGAGAAAGAGAGAGGGAACTCCAGATTTGAAAGTCGAACCTGAAACCAGCCGACTGTGCGTGCGTTCAGCGCACCAACCTCCAACACATTGCCTCGGAGCGCGCCATGAACAACAGATTTCAAGGCCCCGAGCGCCCCCTCTCTGCCACACATGCAGTCACACACACACACACACACACACACACACACACACCCACACACCTAGTATTTGAGATAATATACTTCACCTATCGTTGACAAGACAAGACAAACTTCAATTATATTATTTATATATTTTGGCGGGTTTATAAGATACATAAGCACTACAACCAAGAGGTTATAGTCTATTCATTGTAGCAACCTCCTCCTTACGCGTTAGCCTACACTGAATATTAAGAAGAGCAACACAAATGTAAAAACACACACAAAGAACAAACACGTGCCACATAAACGTTTTTGATATGGGATAGGCGTTCGACACCCCACAGATAACCTCTCGAGGTTAAATTTTAGTTTACTGTAATGTTTGTTGAAATTATCATATTATCGATATCATATTCACACCCACACAACTTTATTTTTTAACTGTGACATTTAATGCTCTGTGTGAGTGAGCTCTTCTCTTTAGGCGACCGCGCGTACATGGGTTGCCCGCACCGGTAACCAAGAGAACGACATAGAGCTGTAAAGCACGCACCCTGGAGCGCGGGTAGCCCCGGCAGCCCCTTGCACCAATAAGACAGACAGCGCAAGGCTTCCAGCAAACACAGAGAGAAAAGAAAAGAGAGAAAGAGCCCGAAGAAATATACAAGTACAGTAAATTATCACTGAGAGCGAGTCTGTCACAAGTGTGTGTGTGTGTGTGTGTGTGTGTGTGTGAGAGAGATTTAGAGAGAGAGAGAGAGAGAGAGATAGAGGGGGGGCGGTTATAGAATGAAAAATATTAATAGTGCTGAAAATTGACATTTAGTTAAGCTGTCCACAGACTTGGCAGGGAATCTTTGAGTTAGAGTTTAGAGTTTGTTGATCACGTTTGGAGTCAGCAGATGCCATGCTGTAAAGTTGTAGCCGTATAGAGTACATGGCTCGCATGGGATGAATGGAAGGAGAAGGTCTGCAGTCAGAGGAGAACAGCTCGCCAATGTGGCGATGCGTTTGCTTTGAGCCATAAGACAGACTGGACGGAAAACAATGATCTTCATCTTCAGGCTCAATCGTCACGTTCAATTGGTGCCAACCCGTATATGATGTAACAGACACGTGCTGGTACTAGGTTACAACAACATGAAATAATAATAAAAAATCAATAACCAAACTCACCCTGTGATCATTACAGGCACACAGGCACACACACACACACACACACACACACACACACAAACGAAAAAATAAATAAAAGAAACTGCTGCCAAAAGCACACTCCGCATAGGGCCATTGCATTAAATGTAATAAAAGATGCTTTCCCGACCAAACCTCAGCTCTCATATCTTGTGTGAATGTAGGTTACTCTCGACCATTAGTGCGTCTGACTCCTATTCATTGTGCGAGCGAGAGGCATCCCATTTCCATGACAACCAGAAAGAATATACCTTTCCAGAGTAAATAAAATTCGAATTGGCCTCCATCTGTCCTCGGCGACCCAATAGCATCTACTACACCATATCGACAGCTATAGCATATCTACCACACTACTCTTAACAAATATTTTATATCAACAGGTTGTGCGAAGTTGTTGAGAGACCAGTGAATACCGTTTAAACGTTTCACGTTGATACACATAAATATTTTCACGACACGTCTTAGACGTACAGCCCAGATTATGTAAAATGTAGCCATATAGTTGAATTTGTATGATGTGATTGACAAATGCATACAACATGTGAGACTAATATAGTCATTCATTCATACAAGTCACAGTGAAATCAACTTACTGGGTTGACGTAGCGGTTCCGTCTTTACATGTGTTTATAACCTCGCATAGAATATACTCTTTGTATCCAGAATAATCGCCCAAAGCAATATTATGAACACTCTAAAAATTGAACAGTTACAGACGGCATCGGCGTAAAAGTTTTGTCTTTTTCCTTGTCGACTTTCTACTCGTTTAAAGTTGGCTAATGCTGAATAAACTCCTGGTTTAGAGGTGTGTCAGTAAAGTAAAAATCCTGTCAGCGTGTCAGTAAAGATGCGTGCAAATGCTAAGCTTGGACGCGGGTTTGTTTATGTGCGCGCTCTGAGGGTGAAAGTCTAATAGAGCATTTATGTGAGCCTGCCTCCACAGAGCTGCTGGTATGCGCTACGTCAATGTGACGCCATGGGAGGGGTGACGTCACTCCCTCTCCCTCTCAGTACATTACAAGACACATAAGCCGCTGCCAGAAAAAGGAAGAGCGAGAGCAAAATGAATGGCGAGAGAGAGGGACACAGAGAGAGAGAGAGAGAGAGAGAGAGAGAGAGAGAGAGAGAGAGAGAGAGAGAGAGAGCGCTAAAGAGAGAGGGTGCCAGAGAGCTTGTTGATTTTATGGTTGCAAGAGATAAACGTTTGGAAGATGCCATAAGCGAGCGTGCTAATATGCAAAACTGTTTTTTTTTTAACAGACAAACTATGAAATCGATCATGTAAAAAGAATGATTGATGACAATATAATTTGCCCTAGAATCACCAGCCAAATATAAGAACTAAATTCACATAAAATGTTATGAAAGCAAATTAATAACAGTAATATGAAAAATAAATGTACTGTAGCTAAAATGTAGGCTACTTTTATCGTAGGAGGGTCGTATGCCTATTTATTAAGTAGCCTAACTGAGCAGCCTAATCTTACTTTACTGATTGACCACAAGACAAGGCTCTCAGTGTGCACAGAAAACTCAAAATTAAATTTGCCTTCCAGAGACAGATTAGTAAACCGATGACAGCCAATCACGAGACACGTAGTGGCCACGTTCTATTTCTGGCCAATGACATACTGGCAAAGGCGGGTTCAGCCGTGACGCACTGAGTTCTCGTGATTGACGCAAGCCTTGTTGCTAAATTTAGATCTGGACGAAGGAGGCAGTGTGAGATAGCAGAGAACCCATTCATTGTGCTGGGGCGGGCCCGACTATTTTAGATATGTGATTGTGATCCAGCCAAGCCAAATATAGTCGTAGACAGGTATTTATAGAGTATAGCATGTTCCCGTTGGGCATAGGAAACCATTTGACCACAATATCACCGTATCAGATAGGCTTAAATTATCTAGATATAGCTATAACTAGGCTAAGTAGCTATGGTATACAGGTGTTACGCCTAATTCTGTCCTGCCGAATTCAGTGGCCCTTTCGAAACGAAGTATGTTAAATAAAGCAGAAAAAGCATGAAATAGTTCGATAGATCTATAAATAATATTTAGA
>JAODUK010000008.1:2535276-2545276 GCA_027564635.1 Typhlichthys eigenmanni | reverse complement strand
TGATGCCAAAACACACACACACACACACACAGACACGCAGACACGCAGGCACACACGCACACACACAGACACACGCACACACACAGAACCGCAGACACGCAGATACACACACACAGACACGCAGACACGCGCACACACACAGACACACACACACGCAGACACGCAGACACATGCACACACGCACACACATACGGACACATACTTTATAATTCTATGTATACACAAATAAAGTCATGCCCACATACAGCCAGGTGCAAAGTAATACAGGCAATATGAGCTAAAGCAATAGCATCCGCACCTCCTCCCACATTGTTCAAGCCCATCCCAGCCTCCTCCCACATCTTCCCGCCCACCCAGCATGACATCAGCTAAATATTAGCTAAACATTAGCTAGCGCACTTCTTCACTGTCAGTGTTCTGGGGGAATGAACTGGAGCCAATGCGGGCCAGCGGCAAAGCTCCGTTTTAGCCAGTGGCAGGCACATGAAACAAGCTGCAATGAACCGACAGTAGCCGGTAGCAAAACAGAAGAACACACGCAGGCACACTGGGCGCCCGGCGAGCAGACAGCAGATGAAATCTGAAGACAAGCCTCCCTTTAGGAGTATCAGCTTTGGAGAATGGAGGCTGATTGCGTTTGCACCATCTCCCTCCCTTGTCATCGATTCAGGGATAATTCAGGGATAAACATGTCTAAATGCAGCGCTCCATCAGCATTACTGCTGATTGCACACATCTCCCATTAGTCCGCCATGTTCTGCCTTTAAATAAAAGAGCAATCAGTCTGTCATGAGCTCCCCGCATTTGCACCGTTGCTCCCTAATAATATACAGTTCTTTCAAAGGCACGGTGAATGTGAGTCAGAATCAATCGTGAGGCACCCAATGTTGCTTTAGTCTGAGCACCCCTGAACACTTCTGAAAGAATATTGAAACTTCACCAGTCATGATATGTTGGATGCTTATGCCACATGCAATTTGGCACAACATCTCTGAAATAATACCTTTAAATTTACTAAAGAGACAGGCTCTGAGTATTGCAAATCGCAAGATTGTCTTTATTTGTATTTAAGTGCTCCATAAATACCCCATAATCATTGATGCGTTTTGAATTGAAATACATATTATTTTGTAGTGAATATTCCTTTGAGCTTATTTGAGCAAACAAAGCCCTCAGTCTTATAAAATGGTTTATAAACAATGGTAGTGTTTTTAGGGCAGTCTTTTGTTTGGTTATATAGAAGTAACAGTTTACAGTGTATTACTGTTCTCTTGTTCTTGTCCATTTCCCCCCAATAATCTGTGGTAGATTGTTACTTCTATGTAGGAAGTTCATTTTAACTAGCCGTTTCAAGTGGATTCTGTGCACTCCATGATTTATAGAGAACCTTTGCTTTCTATCAGTCTTTTACTGTCATTCAGTGTTATGTTTTCTCTGTCAGTACTACGGACAGCGCTCTGATCTTCCTCCTTCCACCATACCCTCCCTTTGCTTTCGTCCTGCAAACTTCATTATGCATGCCTTCCTGCATGAACATGATTAATATTTAGCACAGAATGAGTTTGGCATCAAAGCCTCTCCAAGCTCCTTACACGCAAACGTGCGCGTGCACGTGCATACGCAGCCTACAGTATACTCTACGTGCGCTCCAGAATAGACCTGCAAGTGCTGCGCCCCGACTGGAACACACTTAAACCTGTCTGCTGTGAGCTGACATTGGGTTGTTAAGCATCGAGTGATAATGTAAAAAGACACCCGCTTGTGTAAGACTCAGCACAGATTAACCTGACGACTGTCAGACACCGCAAAAAGGATCTCACAAAAGATGGAGATGGAGAGAGAGTAGTTACTTTTAATATCGCTGAAGCTAATCTAGCGTGCATGTATGTGTGTGTGTATGGGGGTGTATGGGTGCCTGTGTGTCTGGATCTGTTTATGTTTGAGTGCTGCAATACTGTTGCAACAAAATCTTAAAGTCAATTGTGTTTATCAGATAAACAGCGAGCGGACTATGGTAGTGTGAACATATGCCTCACAGTAATGCTCTTTCACAACTATAGTCTACACAGATGCAGGAAACACATGTTAAAAGGCCTGCGTAACACGCACACACACACACACTTGTGCTCGTGCACACCTGCCAAGCGTGGATGACGGCAGGATTAAAGTGTGTCAGTACAGGAAAGCGCAGAGAGAGGCATGAATCATTGTTTCCTGAGAGGACTGGCACACCCACGGCTACAGACAGATGGTTTTGTGCACGCTCGCATGCACACACACACACACACAGACACAAAGAATTAATCATTTATTTCTCAGTACTGTCATGCAGGTGAAGACCCACCTGTATGCAAACATTTGCTAAGCTAACCTAGCATGATATATACACTGTATATATATGTATATTTTTTATTACTGTGTTGCGTGTGGTGTGAAATACACAGACGAACAAACAAAAAACTAACCGAAAACTAGCATGGATACGTTTCAGAGTAAAATGGCCAGCTATTTGAGACGTCTGCTTTGATGAATTATCTTGGCGGTGATCAGTGGCTGCGTTCAGCCATCTGTAATTTCCCCCGTGAACGCGTTTGGTCCCGCTGCAGCTCAATAGACGATGTCATTAGATCAGTGATTCCTCAAACCAAGCCCTGCGCCGTCTGAGGCACAGAGATGTTATTTCACAGGCATTGACGCCGACGCCTGCTTGGCGTCAGAGCGAAGAGCCCCCCCGCATCCCACCGCAAACCAGCCGTGGCAAAATCCCCTCCCATCATTAACGTGCGGGTGTCACCCAATCACAGCTCTCGCGTGTGAGCCACTATTCATCAGCCCGGCTGTGTTTCCTCTCCAATGGCGTGCGTGAGAGAAGCATCTTGCGCTCGCGACTTGAATGGAGCTGATTGGACGCGAAGGCGGAGGAATACGGTTCCGCGTAGGGCGGTGACCGGTGCGCTACGGCTTAAAAGTCAGCTGCCTGCGCCCGAAATTAATCTCTGTCTTCCTTCCTTGCCTCTCCCCCCCCCCCCAACACCCACACACACACTTATACGGCTAAACTCTCTTTCCATCCACCCCCATGTGACCCCCTCCCCACAGAGGCTGAAGGAGCTGAAGCACAGAGAGTTTGTTCGCAACGTGGCCTCTAAATCATGGAAGGACCAGCGCAAACAGGAGAGAGCCCTCCGACGCCTGCATCAGCTCGCACAGCTGCATCAGGAAACACAACGGTGAGCGGTATAGGCCTGTATGTGTGTGCGCGTGTGTGTTTAATAAGACTAGAGGCAGACATCCAGGGGGGGTTAGAGTGTGTCACGTCCAGGCAGTGCTTGCGAGGCTGATGGATGTGTCCACAGACGTGGAGGAGCGCGGGGGCTGGCCTAAATAGACCACAGGTGAGGTAAATATAACATGAAGATGCTCCCTGGATGATGTGCACAGAGCAGCGTTCTGGAGCGGAGAGCGCAGTTTCAAAACGACGGCAGACACCTGTAATGAGCGAATGGCAGCACTCAGTCATTAAGGAAATGTGTCTTCAGCTTCATAGAGGCAAAGTAATCAAAACAATTGACAACATAAAAAGTACAATGACTTTATCATTAGCATCTCTGCAATTATGTGCAATGAGGCATGTTCTCCTATAATCAGGGAATTATAAATGTGAAATGCATTGCTAACGCCAATTTCATGCAGTGAGTTTGATAGCCTTTGGCATTCTCTATTCGTTTTAACCTTTATTGCTGGAAATAGTCAGTACTTTAAGTCATATTTTAGTCTTAATGAATAAGCTACTAAAAGGATACTACATCATACAGTGCATTAAGTCGTATAATGCACTATGTGCAATAAAAATATAGAACATTATAACTAAATTTATAGTGATTTTAAAAATGTAATGTATTTTATTTTTCTTTTTAAAAAAAATTGTTGGACCTGCATGACTCTCTTCCGTGTCTCCGTAGAAACCAACATGCTGATGCTCAGCATGAAATAATCCATTCCGTATGTGACTGACCAGAAACCCTCTCTACTTCACTGACTTACATACTGTACTGATACTTCTAAGGTGTAGTAGGATTTGTGATGGCAATTCTGTAAAATAAATGCTCTTACGTGGAGGACCGTCTTACCAAGATTTTGTATATTGATTTATTATTTTCCATGGAATAGATCAGAACAGCTCTAGCCCTTCAAAAGACTGGCACACTGATTTATATCAACATATTCTCTTCTCTGTTGTAATATATATAGTTTCTCTGTAACATTCTATGACTCTTAGATGACCTGGGTTTAAGACCGATCAATGAGCTCAATCATTAGCCAGTGCAAAGACCAGACCCTAAAAGCAGTTATTAACAAAAAGCATTGTATTTATGTCCTATTTGAAAACAAACTTGTCTGTCTTTGTTGATACTTGAGAGGCAGTTAATTAAAAGACATTTTCACATTTGTGCTTACAGATTATAAAGAATGTAATAAGTGAGTAATCAACTCAGATTTCTTATCCATAAATGATGCTGTGACCAGGGACTAATTTCTCTTTAAGCTTTACAGAGAAATGGAACTTTGTCGTTGTTGCACCACCAGCAGAGACTTTGATCTGCTCTATACACACATCAGAAGTATGGCAGAGCCATGTAAAGATAGAGTTGCGTCATCACCGTTCACTCCAAAGGACCGTTTTTTCACAGTAACCGAGCCTCAAAATAGTTCCTGGAACTTAGCCTAAATATACTATTATAATACTATTTTAAATGTAAATCGGTGCATTTATTGACTACTAATTACCAAAAAATGAAGTTATATATCTGTATATAGATATTCAAATTGCCCACCAAGCACTTCCATGGCTCTGGTTTACAAGGGAACAATGTAAGTCATTGAAGTTGATTTAAGGAAATGTGATCCAAGGGATTATTTAATTATATTCATTATTAAATTTGCATGTCATTAAACTAAGGAATCTACTGAGATTTGAGGTTTCAACTTGAATCCAATTTAGCTATAGAGTACATTGAGTTGCACTAGTTTACATTTTCTGTACATTAAAATAAGGCCTTCCTGCATGTTTGTGTTGCAGTGTCTCGGAGAGGGCTGTGCCAGCCCAGAAGCATCACGAGGACAGAGATGGCGACCACAGCCAGAGCTCCTCTCATGCCCAGCGCAGACCCACCCCTCTGGGGCAGCAGCCCGGAGGACCACTCCAACCCCCGCACATCAAACCAAAGCTCGCTCACCCCTGGAGTCCTTCCCGAACCCCTCTCCCCCCGCCTCTAGAAGGAACCCCTAAGCTCCCACCCCCAGCCTCCAGCACAGAGCCTCCAGCAGCGCAACCCCTGTCCCATCTGGACTTGTGCCCACAACCCCCTCCTCCTCTGCCCGGGCGGGGGAGAGATGGCGGCAGGCTGGGGGTCTCCTTCTGCTTCTCGCGCAGGGGGCCCCGGCTGGAGCCTTCCGCCTCGGTCTTCTCAGACCTGGAGGAGGAAGAAAGGGAGAAGAGGGAAAAGCTGCTGGAGAGAAGAAAGGGAATAATGGAGGATTTAGACAAGGAGAGCAAGGTCACGAGGGAGGGCAGGGGATTGAGGACACGCAGCGGGAGCTCGGAGCAGAGACCTCAGGCCACCTCTGACCATCTCCGCCTGGACGCAAACACCACCAAAGACGAGGGGAGCAAAGCGGAAGAGGTGGAGGAGGAGGAGGGAAAACCGTCCGACGTCTCCCCGACGCCACCCTGCCATCAGACATGTGAGACGCGCCCGTTGCCCCTCGATCGACCGCAAATGGCACCCTGCCTCGCCCACACCGCACACCCTGAGACAGACACTCCGCAGGGGAGGGAGTGGGATGACGAGGAAGGGAAGTATACGTGCATGCTGGGTAAAGACGGCGCCACCAGCCTGCGGTGGCCGGTCAGCTTACTGAGATACACAAAGTCCGAACCCCGTGTGTCGTACAGCTGCAAGCCCCGATTAACCCAAAACCAGCAGGAACAGCTCACTCACGGCTCCAGCCTGCCCACAGCGCAGGCTCTGCGTCCCTCGGCCAGAGAGAGAGCCGTCGACGGGCGCACGCGAGCGGAATCGCACCTGTTCCCGGACAACAGGCGGCATCCATCAGCGGCCCGAGCGAGGCTACGAGGCGCGAGCCGGGGGACGTCCCGCCATCCACTTGACTCCCAGCATGCCCGGGGAGGCAGATTACAGGGTGCGCCAGGGATCGGGGCGAGCGGTAAATCAGAGTGCGCCGCGGCGAGTACCAGGCCCCGGACTCGCAGCAGCGCACCCGAGGCGCCGCGCACACGCAGCAAAGACGACAGGGCGATGACAGAACGCCACAGAGGGAGCGGGGGGGAGGACAGCTACTCTGACAAGCGGCAGGCGGCGAGCTGCAAAGTGAGGAGCGTCGTCTGCGACGTCTCCGGGGAGAGCCGAGGGGAGGTGTCGGGGAGGAGGAGGGGGAGGAGGGGGAGAGCGGGGGAGGGTGATGGAGAGAGCGGGAGGCGGGGGAGGAGGAGGAGGAGGGGGAAAGAGGGGGAGGGAGATGGAGAGAGCGGCAGGCAGAAGAGGAGGAGAAGCAGGAGGGTGCGTGGGGCAGGGGGGGGCTGTCCCCCGGGGAGGTGCAAGGCCGAGGCGGTATCCGTCTCTGTCGGGGGGGCAGCAGACAGGCAGACGCTCCCCTGGCGATCGCGTCTCTCCCCGGGACGCGACGGCTCGAAGTTGTTTGGGGAAAGGGGTCACCGTGGCAACCCCAGGAGTTTCATTGACTGCTGTTACCCTGACAACAGCAGCGGCGGTGGTGGCAGCTCGGCGAGAAAGAGAAAGCTCCTCCGCAGGGACGGGGGAAGAAGCGCCGGGAGAGGGAGCGAGAGGGGGGGCGGGGGCGGCGACAGCCCGCTTTCTGAGCCGTGGGACTGGACGAGGGGGAACAGCCCTGGGGGCGGGGCCATGGATCAGCTGGCCAGGCTGGGCGGCAGCAGCCCCAGGTGGGGCAGAGCCCCCAGGGCCCTGGAGGATGCAGACTGGGACCGCTGGACCTGGGGCAGCGGGGGCAGCTGGGAGGACAGCTGTAACCCGCTGCCCCGGGACTGTGTGTGGCGCTGGGGGTGGGGGGGCAGACGGGCGTCCAGCCCCGAGTGGTGGAGCAGCCCCCGCAGAAGCACGTGCAGGACAGGGGCCAGTAGGGGGCGCAGTCCCAGCAGTGGCACCACCAGCGTGTCAGAGCTCAGCGGGGAGTGGAGCAGGGGAAGCGCCCAGTCAGAGGCCACCGCAGACGGGGCGGCAAAGTGTCCTGCCCGCGGAGCCAACGCACTCTCACATCCGCCCCGAAAGAAGAAGAGGAGCAGCCCTTCTTCCACCTCCTCCACCCTCACCTCCTCCAGCTCCCTGCCCCACTGCTCACCCCTCAGGGAGGCGGGCCACAGGACAGCTCCCTCCCCATTCCATTCCCTCGCTCCGGCCACAACATCCAGCCTGGGTCCTTCCCCAGAGGGAACAGACCTTCTTTCTCCTCCTATGCCCCCCGGTAAGCCTCATGTACAGACAGCAGCCAGATCACTGCTCCTCCCTCTGATAGGAAAACGACCCGCCATTCAGAGGATGGCCAGGAGGGGGCGGAGCCTGTTAGAAAAAGGGCAGGGCCTGAATGGGTGGGGCAGTTCAGGTGACGAGGAACGCCTCAGTGAGGAAGGTTGCGGCTACGTACGGTGTCCTCGCGGCACGATTGTCTCAAACCGCACCGGCCCGCTCGCTCTCTGCCAATCGCCGCTCAGGGGCGTCGCCGAGCGGACGGCGGACACAACTCCGCCGATGAGCTTCAGCGCCGAGGAAATGGACAAATACCGCCCCCTGCAGGAGCAAGCCCGGGAGCACATGCAGAAGGTCCTGGAGCAGACAATGGACACGCACGGCGACGCCCACGGCAACGCGCATGCCGACGTGCACCCCCCGCTGGCTTGCGGCGAATCGGAGGGGCTGTACGGGCTTCCCGAGCCCTTGAGCAACGGCGACGTGCTCCCTGTACATACGGCAGGCTTTACGCATCGAGCGCACGCGCCGCCGCACCTCGTCCACCAGGGGGCGCCCTGTCTCCGACGTGTGGCCGCGGCCGGTGAGGCGTACGCGCAGGCGGTCGCGCTGGGCCTCCACCACCACCACCTCATCCTGGCGTCTCCTTCCTCTCCCGCCACCCCGGCCCCGCTCCTCCACCTCCACCCGGCTCACCTCGCAGCCCACCTCCCCCGCTTCCACCCCCCGCTCCCCCAGGACGGCCCCCGCCTCGCCCCGCTGGCCATCTCCACCCTATTCCCGTCCGTGCTGCTCGCCCACCGGCCCCTCCCGCCCCCTCCTCCTAATGCCGCACCTCCTCATCATCCTCCTCTCCTCCACGGCGCCCCCCTCTCCCCGCTCGCGCTGCACCCGCTGTGCGCGCTACACCCACGGCCCTTCCTGGACAGAGCGTGGCCGCTGAGGCTCCAGCAGAGGGCGCTGTGATGACCGACGGCGGCGGTGTTTTAAGTTATTGAGTGCCTGATCGGCGTCAGCGGGCCAGAAGCCTCTCCGGTCTGGAGAGAAGCCATGGTACCTTGAAGCCAGCAACACATGGGGGGGGGGGGGGGGCTTTAGTCCAACACCTCTAGATTTGATTCACGTACACGCACACACGCACACAGGCAGGCAAGGTAGACGCACAGACAGAAATCTTATTGGCTGTTTCCAAAAAAAAAAGGATTGGTGTTTTCCTTTGATCCCTTTCCTTTTCCATCATTTTTCATTTAGGCCCAGAAGAAAGGGATGCATGCACCTGCTATTCAAAGCCTCTCTGGCTCGTTCTGAAACACCACAGACAGATCAGCTGCCCTTTGAAGTACCTTTCATGTTGGGGACACGGGGGCAAGAGACCTCTTATCTCTATTTCATACAAGATATCTAGGTAACATCCTTACAGTACACATTAATAGCACTAATGGCACCCAGAGGCATGATATGGCAACGTTTACCTTGGTGTGTGTGTATGTGTGTATGAGAGAGAGAGAGAGAGAGAGAGAGAGAGAACCCTTGACCCACACACACACACACAAACACATTAAAGCACCTTTCTGGAAAGAAAAAGCAGTAAGAAGGACAACTGTTTTCCATATCTGACACACGTAAAGACCTGGACTTGTACTGCAATCTGCCTCTATAGTGTAAATACGCTGACAGTGAGCGTAGGGAAAAGCATAGACAAATAAAGGGTGAATTCAACCTTGACTCTGTGTGTGCTGTTTATTTTGCACCATATGGACCCAGAGACACCACAGAGCCACGCCTGCACATAAAAACACACAAACAAACAATCAAAATGTACTATTTACAGATACATCAAAGCCTCAGCAGTGGAAAAAATTTGATCCGTCATTTTCTGAAGCATTTACTGAAAAATACTGAAAATACAGTAGAAAGAATATTGTGAAAGCTACCCATCTTTCAATATTAACATTTAATGCCATCTGCAGTGTAAAGAAATACAGTTGAATCATTATTCTGTATCAAGAATTGCATTTACAGTAGGGGTCCCAGAAAATCTACATTATTTATCAAAAGAATAGCTAATATACAGAACTCTTTGTAAACAAACATTTTTAACCATTTTAAACTATCAAGACTAATAAAAAGGTTATAAAGAAAAGTTTCACAGAATTGAACCACTGAACCACCAATAAAATAAATAAATAAATAAATAAAACATTGCAACATAAAAGCCTGTCAGTAGCAATAGGTTTTAAGTAGCAATTTAAAAGAAGAGTCTATCTGAGTAGAATCCCTTGCAGGGGATTAGGGGTGCCCCGGAGACAAACATACATTCATTTTAAGACTACACTTTGAAAGAACTTAAAGCCTTTAAGTCGTGTGCCATTTGGGCCTTACAATCTTGCCAGGAAATGTCAAGAAACGTAATCTGTGATGACCACGTCTGATAAGGGACACGGTTAACTTTTAAGAAAACATATTTCCTACCAATG
>JAODUK010000008.1:2525276-2530276 GCA_027564635.1 Typhlichthys eigenmanni | reverse complement strand
CCCAGCTCCGGTCCTGGAGGGCCCCTATCCTGCATGTTTTAGATGTCTCCCTGCTCCAACACACCTGACTCAAATCAATGGGCTTCTGCAGAGACTGATAACGAGCCATTCATTAGAGTCAGGTGTGTTGGAGCAGGGAGACGTCTAAAACATGCAGGGCTGTAGCTCTCCAGGACCAGGGTTGGGCACCCCTGCGTATACCATTAGGAGAGCATTATACTGGTGTTGGAGACAAATGGACAATCTACTAGTATCAACAAAGGTAGAAATAAATATACCATTGTGTTGTCAGCAGCACAAGGTATATTTAATGATGATGCATGATAAACAAATACAAAAAATAAATCAGTACATCTTGCAATAGCAGCAATAGAATCCAAACTAACAACTAGACCTATTTATATATTGTATCATCTGTATTCTAACTTTAAGAGAAAGGTACTGTATGTAGAGAAGGTCTTTTTCCTTGAGTGTAAACATATTGTGCAAGGCTGACTGACACAAATAAAATAAAAAAAAACGATGTGACAAGACTTCATGAGCCCACGCTGAACCCTAAATATGCAATTTTTTGATCCACTTGCCTGAGGAAGGATTCTCTGAATGTGTCCCCCAAATGAGACATTACAGTGGTGACAATCCAAGCTTTCCACGTGTACAGTATACACATACTACTGCATGCAATATATCTAATACTACTGTATACAGTATACGCATACTACTGTATGCAGTATATCTAAAGAAAATGAAAAACAACCTAAAATGTAGTTTACTTCCTGTCTTAAGTTCAGTATACTTAAGTATGGTAAAGTCAAACCTGCTTAGTATAAGTATAGTCTTAAATTACTTATAGTCTTTAATGACTTACTTAGATTTCTATAGAGTAATCATACAGTAATTATGATCAGTGTCCCATATACTCACATGAGAGGCAGTGATCTGAATTGCTGACATTTACAAATATGTATAATTAAAATAATTTATTTTAATTAAGCTTCATACACAATTCCACGACTACATATTAGGGATATTGTTTACAAAAATAATATATATATACTATACTATAATAAGGGCATTTGTGAACACTTGTGGGATCAGCTTGGGCATCCTGTGTGCGCCAGAATGACCAACACAACCAGGTTGGCTGACTTGCAACAAATGCTGGTTGAAGAATGTGATGCCATCCCACAGCAGTGTGTGACCATGGTGACCAGCATGAGGAGGTGGTGCCAGGCTGTTATGGCTGTCTGTACCATTCTTCAACACGCTGCTCTCCTGTTGAATAAATTGTTGAATTGCCAAAATGTCTTGTTTCATTAGACTTGAATCATCCAATCCTCCAAACACCACCAAACAAAAGTCAACAGCAAAGAAAAACCTGTTTGGCATTGTCATACAAGATTTGGCAATATATTCAGCGGTGCTGCTCATCCCACACATGCATGTTCCTTACAAATGTGGCACCATTACAAAGGAAAATAGGCTTTCCAATCTTATAAGATGTATTGCCAAGAAGCATTGTTACAACAAACAATCTACCAAGCACAAATGTCCTTACTTTTTTTTGTTATATATATATACACACACACACATAGTGAGTATAGTGTGTACGTACAGTAAAAAAACATTTTTCACAGAATGTATGTATAATGCTGATATGAAGTATTCTCCCCCTCTTCTGACATAAGAATCTGGATTTTGAAGAGACATTCATATACTGGGCCTATTCATAAGAAAACAACATATTGTAGTCTACTGATTAGATGGGGTGATCCAAAGGCTTTTGTGCATCAGTAAACAATCGACAGGATAGCGTATCGCTGCTTACATCTACTGGCAATTTACATTTACAGTATTTAGCAGACACTTTTATCCAAACGACTTACAAACAATAGCAAAGCTCATATACACCTGTTGTCGTACACAACCAACATTCTGTTAAGGTAACGACAGCAGCCTGTCATTTGGGCTAATGTACTATGTTATACAACAGGATTTAATACACACCATATAATACCAGGAAAGAATTGTTAGATGCACACATACCAACAGAGTACAAATATTTTAAGAACTTGACAAGGATAGAAGGTGGTGAAGCGTTCATTCATTATTTTTATTTATGTATTTTATAAAGGATAGAAGATAAGAGCGATTTTGTTAGTAGAGTGCTAATGGGTAGGGAGTTCAGTGGCAGGAGTACCAAGGTGGAATCTGAAGAGGTGTTTTAAGTTGCTTGTGGAAGATAGGGATTCTGACCGCTGCAGGAAGCTCCTTCCACCACTGCGGGAACAGGACAGAGAAAAGTCAAGGCTGGGCTGAGCAGCTCTTGCACCCTCAAAGCGACAGCTACTGCCTCCTGGTAGAAGATACAGAGTGCCAACTCAAAGGACTAAGAGATTCACAGGTCTCATTTGTTTGAATCGTCATAGATGATAACTTTTAACTTTTAATAGTGATCTTATGTGACGTTTGTGTATGGAATGTGGTCTTTACGTTGTCCTTAATTTTTTTTTTTATTAATATCTTATATTTATTATGAAGGATGTAACTATACCTGGCTGCAACAAAAATGTCCCCATGTGGGATAATAAATAAATTAATTAAACCAAAACAAAACACTCAATTTTATCTGCACTGTACTCAATGTTGAAAGGTCTGGAATAGATCATGGGTCAAAAATTACTTCCACTTCTTCACCATGTTGAAAGTTTGAAGGTCACCCCAACTTGTGAGGGGTTGTGTTTGTGTGCAAATTCCAAGTCGGAAATTCGGATTTACCATAATTCTGATACGACGTGAAGGAAGCATTAGGCTCCACACGTTGTGTGCAAAACCCTTTTGTGACCTCTTTACATTTTAGGATTTGTGGGAAGCTGTGGTTGTTGTAGTTGTTAGTGCTACTATTATATTTACCGCACTGCCCAAGGACACAGGAAACACATCTGCTTACACACACACACCCACACACACACACACACACACGCACACACACAGAGGGGTATTGGGGTGTAATTGAGGGGGCTGCGCTGATGTGATGACACATTGGTTTGTAAGACAGCGTGGCCAATTCCCCGGTTATGTTATCTCTGAGCAGCAGATGTGCCTAATAAAGAGTATACATGCGCACACGCTGCACAAGATGTAGGCTATACACACACATTCAATACTCTACCCCTATAAATGCAGAACAGTGTACAAATGCCTTATTGACAAATAACTGAATATCAATAATCAGAAATGGTTGACGTAATTGGCTTAATGTTAATAATAGTATTAATGTTATACCAATTACGTCTACCATTTCTGATAGAGGCAGTGAGGGCCGCAAAAGTAGGCTACACACGCACACCAGCTGTGTAATCGGAGGTCCACGCAGAATCACCCTGAACAAATGTTTAATTAAGAGCATGTCTCACGTCTGCCTGCTGAAGGTTGCTAACCTTCTGTGGTAGGATAAGGACAAAACAAACAGACAAATTAAGTGACCTCCTGTTGGTCGTCTCCTTACAAATGCATGGCTCCCTCTAAGCACACACGAACATTATGCGCATAATAAAACTATACTTCAAGATAAAGACATCTTGAAATCTAGATCATATCTTAAAATACAGTATAAAACAATTACGCACCATACACATTTGCTTGAATAGAAGCAAATGCATAATATGGACCCTTAGGGGTTAGTGTTCTTTATGATTTATTCATAAAACGAAGCATTATGGCAGGGCAAGCCATTTTGTTATAATGCAATTTCTTTGTCACTTTATTTTAACCTCAAGTCAGAGTTCACCCCTGATGGGATCTGAACTATTTCTGTCCTTGTTAACATTGTAAAGCGCTAGGCAGGTTTACAAACCATAGAGCGTTGTCAAGAATTAAAGCCCAACGGAACAGCTAACAAAATGTGAATTTTTTCCCCATACAGAGAAATAGCTCTCCAACTCTGCTGACGCACAGTGAATATATGCTTGTTATCTGTGTGTGCATGTGCGTGCATTTTCTGGTTTGTTAGTGTGAGGAATGTGTGTGTGTGTGCGCGTGTGTGTTTGGGAGTTGTGGGGACCATTGGGATGATTAAATCCTAATCAGGCCGTTGTTATGGCGACGTAATCATATTTAAAATATTAATCCTGGATTATTCTTCCCTTTGCTCATCTCATTAGTTGATTTATAAAAATATATATATAATTATTTAAAAAATATAACTATTACAGGCCTACAGTGTGCACACTAATTATGGTCTTATTTAACCAGCACCTAAGAGACCTCTAAATGTATATTAAAATGCACATAAACGCCTATAAAACTACAAATATGAATCAATTACGGGTGTTTATACCAACTGGCATAATGCAGTTACAATTCAAAACAACCATTAAACTGGGAATAAATGGGGATATGTCCATTATTGTGTACTCTCTATCCACCAACAAATACCTCATTGCATGGCCCCGCAGTAAGAATTCAATTCAAAATTGCAGTGCTAACCAATAACTGTAATTTTAGCTAAGTGGGCAACAGAAAAACATTTCAATGCTCTTTTGTTTTGGGAGGAATGAAAAGGGGTAATTTCTAAAAGAGCAGAGGGTGACTAACAGGTGAGGTCAAAGCCAAGGTTTTGTGTCCACTGTGCTGTTCTCATAATAGTTCAGCCCAGAATAACTACCGTGGCTTGAGCAACACTGTTCATTCTCGCCTGTAGCCATTAATCACACTGCAGCCAGCTACTGTAGCTAACCTGCACTCACATAGCAGGGCGGGCGTACACGCGCACGCGCACACACAAACACGCACGCACAAACATGAATAGACAAATATTGGTATTGAGATCGTTGCTCCAGGTATTCAGTCAGAAACCTTTGTCTACTAGACACCATCAACAATAAGATTAGATTTTCTAGAAAAGAAAAAGAAAAAAAAAAAAAAAAAAAAAGCAAATCCCAGAACAACACATATTGAATTAAGTTAAATTCCACATTGTAAGTACGGCCATCTGTCTG
>JAODUK010000008.1:2478829-2504003 GCA_027564635.1 Typhlichthys eigenmanni | reverse complement strand
GATTAGTACCGCAAAATCTGAGGCCATGGTTCTCAGCCGGAAACCGATGGAGTGCCTACTCCAGGTGGGGAATGAGTTGTTAAACCATTTGCACACAAATGACCTATCGTTTTCAAAAGACACATTTTTGCAGAAATTGTGTAACAATCTATATTATAGATTCTTGACTATTTCTTTTGTATTTTACTGTGTATTTTATTGTGAAACTGCATGTTGTTCTGCTTTATCATGGCCAGGTCCCCGTTGCAAATGAGAATAAGTTCTCAACCGGCATACCTGGTAAAATAAAGGAGAAATAAAATAAAATAAAGAAATAACCCAGATAGGAGGGAGGAGAAGCACAGAAAAAAAAGAGTTGGACCGATTAGTGTGCACTGCCTAAAGTCTGGGGAAGATGGCGCTGTCCTGTGGAGTTTATAATACATGGAGGCTTCTTTGAAACACTGCCGGTTAACGTTTATTTTATCACGCCACAATGTCTCAGAACCTCTGTCAGGCATTCTCATTCTGGAAAGACTAATTATAATGTAAACACAACATTAAAGTCTGCCGCCCACTTTGCTTTAGTGTTTACGTTTTCCTCCAAACAGTCCTGACATCCCTCCACATTTGAAATCTGCTTAGGCGTGTATATTTGATTTGAACCTGGCTTGCAATTCATGCTGAAATGAACGGACACAGGTTTTCAGCAAGGATGTGAATTTGGCCAGGTTTAAAAGACAACAGGGTTGTATTCAAGACACAGACAATGTTGACCTAAATATGGCCATTATCCTGTTTTTCCATAAACAAGTAGACCGCATGGAAAGTTTCCCCATGATATTAACTGCTACCATTAAACATTCAGACTAGAGAGAGCTATTGGAACATCAAATTTAAAAAAGACACTATCGTCTTGCTAACTTCCTGCGTGTATGTGTATTGAGGAGTGGGTATACACAATGTCAGTCACCTGCATGGCCTGACCAAAAAGCTAATTAAAACCACATGGGCCCACAGGGCCGGAAGAGAATGCTTTTAAGGCAGCCAGAACGTTATAGCCTCCCAGATCATTTAGCATATAAAATTAACAAGGGAACTGCTACCGCATTTCTGTGTGTTACCCTCATGCACGCACACACAAGAATATCAGTATAATTTCATGGTTTTATTTTTTAGTTTTTTTTGTTTTGTGTATATCTTTTTAATGATCTTTTCCAGTAATCATTGCACGATCAGGCTGATATAATGCTTCCTTGTATGCCATGGAACAAATGATGCAGGAGAACACTTCAATGCTAAACCCTCTCTGCAGTGCTACTGGCTGTGTTGCAGAGACACCTAAAAGCAGGCTGCAGCGTTTCGTGTCCGTTGTGTGGTTCCAGCAATGAGACCTGAGGAGTGTTGATACTGTGGCTCGGCCTGTAGCCGACAGCTGCCTAGGAGGTGTAATAGGTGGTCTTACAAAGGACAGACAGGAAATGAACTCTGGTATCAAGCACAAATCAGCTACATCTGGACTCAATTATTCATCCCGGTTGTTTTTGGCTCATGATAAATGATTTAGTCACACCACTGCTGACACCATTTCTCAAGGACAACTTCAACTATGACATCTATGACATATAAAGAATATTTTAAAGCTACACTACCTAGCTTGGAGTATTACTTGTTAAAACATAGGTGGCAGCACCCCAACCGGTATAGCATGTCCAATATAGAAGTCTGTGTTGGCTATTTCTTTTTCTCTGTTAATTTTTGACAAAAAAAGTACTTGATTTCACTTCCTTAGTGTCAGTCTGAGGTGCTCGGCACTTTGAACCGGCATTCAGATCACGTAGGCTGAGCTAATCCAGCTACTGATTTCAGGCTGCTCATTGGCTCTTACCTTTGCCTATCAAAAAGGAAGAACTTTCGAGTCGGTCTGCTCCCAATAACACAATATTAGTGCTGGATATGGATGGATGGATTGTGGGAGGTGGTAATTAAAGGTGTTAGGACCTGAGGAGAAATCTGAGACACCCTTTTCATATGAAATGCTTGCATAAACAATGTAGAATGTGGAAATGTTAGGTAGCTTAGCTTTAATTGTTAAGCAGCGATATTTGTGTCTGTGTGCATGCTAATGAAAGTTGCATGATACAGTACATCACAATCAATGCTATTGTTATGTTCAGAAAAATCATTCAATATTTGATAAAAAGAATTACCATTAATATTGGGTTCTAGCAGCTTAATGTTTGTGTAAATGTATCATTGGCAAGTCTGTGTAGTGTTATCATGATTAACTATGTGTGCATTTAACTAATCTTCTGTACGATATTTTAAAAAGCATTTATTTTAAAAGCCTTATCTTGACACGGTGGTCTGATGTTAAGGTCAGTATTTAGTTGCAATTGCACTTGAGTGTGAGAGAGTAAAAACATTCAAACAACGTCTCAGTCCAACTCAAACATGGGCATTTCTGTCGAGGCCACTGGAAAAAGTTTAATGGCTCCTTGGAGGTTATGAACTGTTGACAGTTAATAAGTCAGAAAATTTCCCCTTGAAAAGGATGGTAGATTCCATCTGCGGGACGCCCAGTACAAAGAACCGGAAAGTAAATATCTAGCGGTAGAAGCAGACTGGAATCTCTCATTGACTCCTCTCGTAGAGTCTCTCTAGATCATGTCCCCTGAGCCTTCCTGATTTCTAGAGGCATGGAGGAAAAATGACCACGTTACTGAGTAATTTATTTGTTGAGTACAGTGGGGAGGGGGTTCTCGGTAGAATGTGGGGCCTTGTGAGTGGAGAAGCCACTTTGCAGGCAGCTGACCTTGGTGATTACACCTCATATTATTATACTTGTCATCTGTTTTCTTTGGCCCTCAGGGTGTTTGCCATGGTAACGGCACACGGTGGGGTTGCCATGGTTGACCCTGCTGCTTCTCTGCATTTCTCAGCTTGTCCGTGATGAAGGAAGGCCTCTGCTTTGGATCCTCGCCTCTGATGAGAAGTCTTCTCAATTTCAGCTGCGGGTCTTGGACCTTATGACTCTCACCGGCCCCCCCCACCCCCCCACCCCCACCCCGAATCCAATCCAGCCGTAACTTACTCCAAGGCTCCATCATTTTCCTGATTAGGGCTCCTATGTTCTGAGTGCTCTGACAGAGATCGGCAGAAGTATTATCCCTCCACATCTCTCTCTCTCTCTCTCTCTCTCTCTCTCTCTCTCTCTCTCTCTCTCTACTCTCTATATCCCTGTCGGTTTGCTGACAGACAGGCCTGTGAGCAGCAAGGCCCATTTGATGCTGCTTGCCAAAAAGAATGGCTTCCCAGTGTTATTCTGGGCTTGGTTCGTTTTTTTTTTCTCTTTCCCTTTTCTGTTAATTTTCAGTGCAAAGCAGAGTGTGCTGAAGCTACAGCATACGCTGGAGCTGCTTGGACAAGCCCTGGTGAACGCCTCACCAACGGAACTGGCCTTCAGAGGTCCCCCCGCTCCATATGAACTCTGAGGTATGGCTATACACGTATGGGGGGGGGGATAATAAAAGGGAGGGGGGTTTGCGCGTGTCCAGATTGTTTTGACTGGGTCATCGACGGAACAGGTACCACTCTCAGACAATCTTATTCAAACTTATAGCATCCCCGGACTGTTGGGTAAAGCAAGGCTTGCATTTGCTTTCAGCGTTCCTATGCCCTGTGGGGTTGAAAGGAGTACAACCGTTTTAAAAAGCATGAAAATATTTTGATCACAAGAGGCAGAGGCACGGGGTGTTTTAATGACTTGGTCCGCAGGATCTGGATACGGGTTCTCTCAAACTGCAAGGGAACCCAGCCGGCCTACTTCGCAACGCTTGGGGCCAGTGCTGAGATGAAAAAGATAAGATAATTGACTCTAATGAAATCCAGAGCTGGGTCTGTCTGGAATGGGACCAGCTAGCCCTCCCCCTCTCCGTGTATGTTTTGAGGCGGGTGTTCCATATTGATCTTGAATCTGAAGAGACTGTAGAAGCTGGTCCCTAATTCAAACCAGAGCTGTTGCGCCGGGCCTGGCCATCGAGAGCTTTGATACCGTTTGAAGTTCTGCAAGTGTATGCGCGCCACCATCATCCTGCTGGGCCCCGTTGTCTTGACAACCCTAATTACCTTGCTTTACTGCCTAGTTTTTACACAGGAAAGGAGCCATTATGTTCTCTGGTACATTTGCATCTCTCTCCGGGGCAAATGTTGAAGGTCAGCAAAAGGAACTAAAATCATGTATGCATAACATATACATATTTTTGCAATGCTGCATAACCAAGAGAGGGTATTTAATTAATTTAAAGTGTCTGTTACTCACATCTGAAAAGAAACTATAGCTGCTTACTGTACTTTTACGTAGATGGTGCACTGGCATTCCTCTGTATTCCAATAGCACCATTTGGTTGAAATAAAGAGGACACACGAGACAGACCATCTACATTAGACAGAGATCAACTGTCACAATCTCAGATTGCATTCTTGACATTATATCGGTATTGAAACTGTTTTTCTGTCTTGCATTCCACACCGCCTCCAACACTCTTTCCACCAAATTCAAAATCTATATTAGAAAACTAATATTATTAGCATCGTTTTGAATATAAGCATGGATGAAGCTAATAAAAATGGTGAAACTCTAATGAATCACGTTGGAGTGCACGTTGGAGTCTTTATCCACTTCGTCATTGTCAAGTTATTTCCTTTTTAATATCTGCTGAAAGGGAACAGAAATATAACGCATCCCGCATGTCAACTGTTTACGTCATACTGTATTCTGCACGATTTTTATAGGAACACACTGAATTTATTGGCATTCATAAACCCTTAATCCACGGTGACAGCAAGGTTAGTGAAATCAATAAAGGCGTGGGGGAACGTGTTTTTTTAAGGGGGAGAGGATGTATAGGTTCAGTCCTCAGGAAGCTGCATATGCATTATAGTTTCACTTTGTTTAATATACTGCACATATTTAACAGAAAAAGTGCTGGTTTAAAAAAATATATTTATACAGTATAACAAAAAATATTGTTTATGTGCTCTTACACGGCACATATTAGCTCATTGTACATGTTAACACACGTCTAACAACACTAACAACAGGTTTGTCGTCCGTGGCCCAGTAAAGATACACAGATTTCACCCAGCAAACCGTATTGATTCATAATGTTAGGTACAATACATGATCACAATCATCTTTGGTGAAAGCCTTTCGTAAAATAAAACAGCAATTAATAAAATCTGCTGTAGTTGAATAATGACATATTCAAATCTCTGTTCATTTAATATATGTTTTATTGATGATGATGATGATGATGATGATGATGATGATGATGATGATGCTGTTGATGTAAACGACTCAAATTTAGAGATGTGAAGACATTCTTTCTTAAGTAGCTCAGGACAAAACCATATAGCATTATTCAACCAGTCACAATGGTCTGCGTGGGCAGAGGGAGCAGAGTACACAACAATAGGCCTTGTGCAGGCAAGACATACAGTACATGTCATAGATTCACATAGCGTCACGCATTTGCTAAAAGTAGGTTTACTTATAACTCAGGTATTTCATGTTGATTGGAGACTAAATTATAGTTCTGCTCCAGTATGAATCAATGTGCACTACATATAGAAATACCCTCCCTGACATGAAAGGCCTTTAAATACATATACAAATGGCTTGAAGATACCCAAGATCACTCTACCATCACTGTATAGGTGCTCTTGCCATCGTCACCATGGTCGGGGGCTTGTGTGGCTGCAGACAGTGGGTTTCTAACCCTGTCAGTAATGAGTCAGCGTCCTTTGCCGACGCCCCTGCTGGGAAGTGAGAGAATAAATGATTAGTCATGTGTAGAGGTTGGAATCCAGGCAAGATTCCACCAAGCAGCCAAGACAGCAAAAACTCATAATGTTACATAAACAAGTGGTTAATTGACACAACAGACACACACAAACAAACAAAAAAACACAAACTATGAATGAATAAAATAAATCACTCTTTCGTTTAAAAGGAAGAAATGTCAAAAGGAATTAAATACAATATTTCTCTATACTTGCTTTTATTCTCGCACATTATGTTAAAAGTTCAAACTATTTTCACACTGACAAGCAATTTAGTTGAATTTTGTGATTGATCTCCGTGGAAACCTTTTTATACATTTTAGGTAGCGAACTACAGTACTGTAATTGCCAGGTGTATATACAGTATATTTATTCTCTTTTGCACGTTTTTAAATGTGACAATTTGGTATTGGGACTGTAACTCCTACTACCAGTCCGACTGCATGTCCGTCAAAGAGGGTGTTATGGTTCCAGACAGAATAAGGAGATCATTGTTTCACTAGGTAACAACACATAAATTATCATCTTGACACGAGTTTCCCTCTATTAGGCAGGGCTCGTGGGCCACCAGGTTAATGAAGGCAGAGGGATTAACACCCAGGGAGCTGATACCCCAGGGGGACATGGATGGACGTCATTTGCCCCCTGTTACCCCTGGGCCATAGACAAGTCTCACATAGGGACAAATTGTGCAAAATCAGGGTGCCACATCCATAGTAGTATTTGTTTTTATCACAGCTACCACCGTTTCTACCATAGCCGTTTATATTGTTTGTGTGATTATTAAATGTTTATTTCATTTACAATTTGCAAACATCATTGTGTTAAAGCAGTGTTTCTATAAGGTCATTTGTGCTTTATGAAAATTAGACGATTTAATAGTTTGGCCTGTAAAATATAATAAAACGTTCTGTGGTGCGACAGCCCTGTTTTCTCGCGGAAATAATCCCTTCTATTTAATGCTCAAATATACAGTATAGCTGCTCCAGAGTTATACTGTATATTCCATCTTGATTGAACATAAACAGGAAACTTTTGAAATCATTGTGTTGGACTGCAACTGCCTTCCATTGCGTCTATATGTTTATACTTCCTGCAAGAGGCCCTCTGTTTATTGACAACTAGAGAACACAAATCATCATCCATCTCCATTGAAAGATCTGCTTTTATTAAACACCAAGCTCTGCAATGTCATTGTGTACTCATACGCTGCCTCCTGATTGCCTGTTTATTATTACAGAGGTTCTGCATGGGCCAATGGGGGACCAGCCAGTTGTAAAAGGTGCCAGGCACATTCCCAGCTATTTCCTTTGTGACCTCATTGTGAACGCTGATCCATGTCTTGCATGCAGCCTGGGTGGCACATATCGCACAAGGTGCACAGGCCACTTAACGTGTCGCCTGGACGTGTTACAAGCTGACGGTTGTGGCTCTGGCCACAGTCGCATGTCATAGTTCATTGCTGACTGTGTACTGTTTACTGAGACCTACACCAACTGGTTGTTGGTGGTTTCGTTTTGTTCCAGTTGAAATCTTGAGTTCGGCTTAAACACCACGTGCCGGTTTCACAGACAGGGATTAGGCATAGTCCTCAACTAAAATAAAAAGTCAATAAAGATCTTCATTGGAGAAAGGTTGTAAATCTATGCTTAATCCATGTATGGGAAACTGAGCCTGTGTGTTCACTGAGTCAAACAGACATCATAACCACTGTTGTCTGTTGTTCTGTTGCAAGAAATCCCGCTTGTCGTGTCTTTTATTTTTGTTCTAAGCCTATTACAGAGAAACCGGCCAAACACCACAGAAGTGGCTGAATTGCAATTGAAACAATACTTTCTCTGACTGCTGACTGCTTTAGGGCTCACACAAATGTCACAATACACAACTTTGTTACAACTCTTGACAGGGTGAGACACACCCACTCACACGTGCGCACGTGCACACACACGCACATCCCTGCACACAAACACACACACACACAGTTCACCATATCTATCTATCTAGCTATCACCATAGCAGCACTGTCTGTAAAGTGGAAACACACTTGGTGCCAACGGCATTGTAGTGTCTTTTTTTCAACCCAGCAGTATATCTTTTTTGCATTTAAAATTTGTATCCTATTCCCAGAATGTAGCGACATTTGTTCTCTGCATTTAACCCATCCCCCAAGGTAGAGACCAGTGTCGCATGTCAATGCCACTAACAGGAGAGAGTTAACCTCACATGTTTTCTGATAGTGGGTGAAACTGGAGCACCTGGAGGAAACCCACGGAGACACGGGGAGAAAATGCAAACTCCACACAGAAAGGCTGGGACGACCGGGGTTCGAACCCAGGACCTTCTTGCTGTGGGGCCACAATCCACTGGGCCACCGTGTTTTCCAGTTTCCCATATCAACGTATTTACTGTGTTTGGGGTCTGAGGATGACTATATTTAATGGTGTGGTTTGAATTTGTTTGACAGCCAGGCAAACCCATAAACCAAGCTAGTGGAAGTTTAAAAATGTAGAATTTTTGGGAAACCAAGTCTCCAGTAATTCCTATAACCACTTTTCAGATGTTGAGCATTGTGATGTCTACGTCACTGTATTCTGTGGATAAAAACAGGAATATTTTCCTTGCTTGTTACATTGTACCAGAGACATTATAGAGATTGCCATTGCCGAGACATCTTTCTTCCTAAAACTGACCACATACGTGTAATCTATAAAGACATAAGATATTTTATAGTGAATGTGGCACAGATGGGCTGGGCTGTGGACAAAGTTTGCTCAAGCTTATAGGTAAATACGTTTATTTAAAAAAAAAGTTTAAAAGCCTCTGCTTCTCTCACATGTTTTAGTTGTTAGATAGAAGGCTTGTCTCGTTTCTAACAAGCTTCATAATTGGTTAGTGTGCGTAAAAAGTACAGTTTCACTTCCTTTTCATTCTAAGAGAGCATATTTACATCTACAACCAAGTGCAGACATTAAACTATTGTGTTTAGCCTCCAGGACAGACACACAGCAGCACAATCTCACTATAAATCCCAGAAGAAAACATGATTGATAAGCAATTCATATTCTGAACGCCTGAAGGTTATTTAGGACATGGTAAAGCTGGGTCCCCATACTGAAAGGATGGGGTGTGGACAATTTCATAATCTTCTGTAATTTGTTAAAACCATGGATAACAAGTCTTTTTAACATGATTAAATCCAGATTAATCCAGGTTCATTACCAGTTGCCTTCCTGACAAAAATTATGTTGGAGGGGAAACAGAGGTTTTGCTGTTCATGAAGAAGCATGATGAACATATAACTCTCATCACAATAACAACAACAAGATAGCAATCTTGGTTTATGTATATATAGGTGCAATATTAATGCACTGTCACACAGGAAAATTATAGACAATACTGCTATATTTTGCCATGTATCCATGCATAATTTACCAAATAAATACGTGTTTTAATGAGGCTGGATGTTAACGGTATAGCAACTTTTTGTGAGGAATATTATAATTTTTACATAACCTGAATGATTCATATTCAACCACTCAGCAAAATCCAGGTTCATCATGATCAGTAATCTAAAGGTCTCTGTGTTTGTTAAGCCTGCATGTTTGTTTTCTGGCGTTAACTATACTTCCACTTTGGGTTGCTGTAACAGCAGTAAATTATGTTTTCTCAGACAGATAATTTAACTTTGTAAACATCAATAAAAAAAAAAAAGTAAATGTTAAAACACACACTGTATATTTGGGCTTGGGTTTAGGCTTTTGCACAAATAATTGCCACTATACCCTGCAATATTGTTAAATAATATGGTTTATTAAATATTTAGGAATATTATGCCTACTGTAAACTAAATTATTTATATATAGAATTTCTAAAATATTGTAGGCCTATAGGTTACTATTGTTGGTGGACAACGTCTGTCATCTATTCTATTGACCAACTTGATTAGGGATTACAAAGCATAGGCTATTATGCGGTTTCTTGATATATCAGGATTGCAGTAAAAGTAATATTAAATTTAACCGTTTTGAGTCTATATTCGAATAGTGCTAGAGACCTACATGCTATGTAATAATAATAATAATAATAATAATAATAATAATTATTATTATTATTATTATTATTATTATTATTATAATAATTAGCTAAATATTATAGGTAAATATAAAATAATAATTAGTTAGGTTTGTATTTTGTGCTTGATCCTTATAACTGCAAATTATTTTAAATAGAGAACCATAATAAATAGCTGTATCAAGTGGATTTATGGTGTATTTTCTTTTCAATCGCCACCTTCCCCCACCCCTCCTCCAGCACACATAAAACCAGGCACCCACCCACGCACGCACTCCCGCAAACGCGCACACTAAAAAAGAATTGACGACACAATAACTAAACGGTGAAATATCGAGCTACGGGTTTCTTGCGCCATAGTTTTGATCAGCAACACCAACCCTCTGTGAGTGATACAGACTGAGACGATCAACCATGTGCTTACCGTTATCATTCCGTAGGTTGAAACACGTTTTGATCGCTGGGCCAGGGATGGAGGCCTCCTTTAATCCACATTTGATTTTATCCTATATAGCATGTTTTAGATGCTATTCGAATCGAATGCATGTAGCCTAGTCTATATGAGACTGCTCTGAGTTCGAGCTCTCCATGAGCAATGCGTCGAAGGCGAACTTCTGTACCGTCTGAACATCTGTTCATTTCACGTGACTTTATAAAATACTAACATCTGTTCTAAATAGGCCTAGGTTTCATTATGCCTCTGCCTCGCACCCACCGCCAGGCCCTCTTATGTGCTGCACTGCGTAAGATACTTTATTTATTTTTAACGAAATGTGGATTTTTGTAGGGATGTGTAGCCTATACATTAAAGCTAATACGTTTATTTAACCATCGTGGCTGTTAACTATGTCTAAAATAAAAGGTGTTTGATTTGATAGGCTATTTTGTCCTCACTTGTATTTGGCAAATAGCTTGCAATGTAAAGCTCCCGTGAGAATAGCCTATATAGGCTACTGATCTATTGGTTTGTATTGCCCAAGCATCTTAAATTTCATAGACATCTGGGAATTCCATACATTACACACCTTCAAACAGGCACGTGTTGAGATTCACACGTTTTTGGGAGAGCTTTCGCAGATCAATACGAGCAGCCATATGACATGCTATCAGTATCATCAGAGGGTAAAGGTTTAGCTTAATATGGAACAGCATGACATGCCGATTTTTTTATATAGAAGAATTAGAGTGTTATTGCCTAAACTTCGATTTTGCAAGTGCTAAATATAATTTCGTTTATTTTGGCATTTGACACAGTATGCAGACATAATAAGCCTTATTCCTTAGATTTTTAACGTTATCCTAAATATTTAAAATAACTATATATCCTATTAGCTTATTGCAAGCATGCCTTAGGTTAGTCTATGCTATTTAAACGTTATCTAACTCTCAAAACCACAAAGTAAACTAAAAGTAACAATTAAAATGAGGGGATGTTGGGGGAGCACAATTTCACAGTATAAATATCAAAGCTTTCTTACTAAACCTATTTGATTATAATGAGAAAAGTAGACATCTTATAATGTATGAAATAGGCCTGGAACGAATAGCCTATTATTGTAAATACATATTTAATTAATAAATTGGCCAAAGTAAAAAAACTTGGAAAAACATGTATTACAATGTATTTGCATTAAGAAAGCCCATTATTGCACTTCATTTATTACATCATGTTGTGGAGAAGGCTATAGGCTAGGCTAACATGCAATAATAACCAATGCATTACATTATAAAATATAGAGCAGATTGTATATAGATTACTGTTGAATGTGCCTATCAATTTTTAGAAAGTTTAATCACTGTCGATCAGTGTCCATAAATAATGTAAAAACTACACGAAAGAGAAACAATGTCATTATAATGTCTTTAATGCAAAAAATATACAAAACTTTACACAAAGATAATAAAAATAGCAATGTATTTCAGACACAGGATCGACAATTTAACACGTTTCCCCAATAAATAAATAAATGTATTCTGAAAATATTTCTGCACAGGTTAGATCCACAAGTCAACCCACAGTTACAGTCTCACACAAAAACTGAGAGAAATGCGCCGATGCACTTTTACCTCCCCCAAGTCCAAAGGCTTGCAAACATGCCCAACATTCGTCGTCAACAATAAGAAAACATGTCAGAATGCAGGCTATTATAGTAACCTCGCACAAGGCCGCACCGGGCCTCGCGATAATCCCAGAACAGTCCGTCCATTTGCTTTAAATAATGTTCTTCCATGTATCCAGCATTGAACTCCAGATAAGTCCAGTCAAACTGATAAGAATCAGCAGTCACCTGTATATTAGAAAGTGTATACAATTATTTTAAAAATGTATTTTATTCCATTTGCAGATTAGTGTACAGTCTATACCATAATACTTATATGATGACTGACTGAATTAATTCCTATGGTATAGGTATAAAAATTATAGGCCTATATCCATACTTTTCATTTTCAGTTCTAATAATCATGGTACGAATGTGTTCAGGGCCTTCTTTATTTTCTTCATGAACACAATGCGTTGTGAAAAAATGCATACCATCTTGTACATCAGTTCCCCAGATGTTAGTGAGATGTTGACATGGACCAGGCTCCCTCCATCCGCCAAACGGAAAAGGCATAACTTAATCTCTCGTGTGCCACATAGCTGCAGCTTGCCATCTTGGAGTCCAACTCGTCGCTCTGTAAAACCTGACAGAGGAAATCGATGTATCTGGCGGCGAGTTTCAGGGTCTGTATTTTGCTCAGCTTGTCTGAGGGCAAAGTGGGGATAATTTTCCGCAGAGAGGCGAACGCCTCGTTGAGCGACTGCGTCCTCTGGCGCTCACGCACGTTCGCCATGACCCGCTGCGTTTGGAGTTCTTCGAAAGACTGGGGGCTGCTGCTGTTCGACTTCTTCCCTCGTTTCCCAGGGGTCGGGCTATCTGAGTCCTCCCCGTTTTTCCTGCTTGATCTCCTTTTCCTCCCACATCTCTTCGGATGGCTGTCCAACTCTCCTTCGCTGTTGCTTAGACTGTCCACTTGAGAGACAGACGAGCTGCTTGACTCTTCCCCCATAATTTCCTCAGACATCACCTTTTTTTTCAGAGAACCAAGTGTCCGATAAAACAATTATTTCATGAAGTTATCGAATAATCCCACCTGTCACTCTCCCGCCCGTCGTGAATGCATATGAATCCATAGATGTACAGAACGAGAACAAGTAATTGTGATACTTGAGAAACTTAGGCAGTTCTTATAGCCTGCATGGCGTAAAGATTTTTGGGAGCGTGAGGATTGGCCAAGAAAATGAATTACGTGGAGCGAGGGGTGGGCGCATCCAGGGAACCATCGGAAACACTCCGAATACAAACTGGACAGTATTAGACAAGAGAGGCACGGTAGAGAGGTAGGCTGTTGTTAATGTCTCACGACACAAAATCATGCATTCGGGATATACTAATGTTTGCTTTTAATTTATATTGCTTCCGACATGATGTCTTTGATTTTTTAAAACCCTCTAACATGAAAGAACGTTAAGTGAGATCGGCTATTGTGTAAACTAATAAAAGTCTCAAATAGGCTATTGCGCGGATCAGGGCGCACAAAGTGCACTTTCATAGTACGTCAGCATATCACCAGTCGTGTTATCAACCGTTGTATTATATTTTCCGTTCGATTTATACCGCCTTGATCGTGTGTCGTGGATTGTGTAATCGCTGATTTCAAGTCCTACAACATGTATTCCCTTTTGGCGTGGGTTATATACGCAAACAAATTGAAAGTGAAATCATCTGATTTGGGACTCAAAACAAAAAAAACATGCAATTCTGCAGAATTAGATTTTCCTATTCTTTCTTTGTGTGTGGAATGCAGAATGCTATAGCTTTGTCCACAGGAGGGTATGTCAATATAATCATCATTGCACTGTTTACATTCATGTAGCCAAAAGTGATCTGTCATTGCCACTTCTACAGTCAATGTAAAGAGGAGGGCGTCGCTGTGTGCCTCCTGCCCTGCATAGCAGGACGTGAGTGATACAATATCCATCTTGTTTAGTGGCAGGATTACCTTGTTTAGGTTGGGATGACTGTGGTCCACAGAAGCAGCATCTGGCTCAGGAAACAAGAGGGCATTGTGGGTCAGAGGTCCTAACACCAGCAAACATCCATTTACATCTCGCTGGAAGTCTGAGAGCAAAGCATTGTTCTTGGGGAAACCTCGGGGTGTACCTATAATACACTGGGTTGTTTTAAATCTGACCTGTGTATCTCCTGCCTTAATCTGTTTAACATTTCAGGGTCAAACTGGAGAGATTCCTCAAATGCACTATATAGATGGCATTCATTCAAGTGTGCATGCAGGGAGATGTGATCGGAAACTCAGGCTGTGTAGTGACTGGCTAAACCTACAAGACTCATCCAAATGCTATAGCCTTTTCAAGGTGCGTTTACCTGGTCTGTGTCTCTATCCATGGTGCTGATCTCACATACAGGTGTCATTTATATTACAGCTGCATATACAGGTATTAGTTCTTGTCTTTCTCATAGTGTGCATATGCCAAAACCTCGTTAAGTAGGTATGCATGCTATTTAGGGACTAATTAAACTTTTAAGACCTTTAAAGTCATGTTGAATTTGGATTTTTCTTTAGACAGAGAACAACCTGTCTATATGGGGTTAAATATCTTATACACAAGAATCTAAACAAATGGCAGAGGCAGAGAATGATCATTCTATATAGTTACATTTAAAGATACTGCAAAGGCTGTTTGCCCTGGACGTGTCCTCCTGGCAGATTGCCTGTGGTGTCCTGCTCAGTGCTGCTGGAGTGACTCTGAGCAAACACAGCTGCTTCTAGAAAATATGATGTCATCACAGGACACACAGGTTCCTCTGGTGCTGTTCTGTAATAAAGGCAACGCTTTCTCCAACCGCCATAGCCTCTAATAACCCATGACCTTTTTCTTTTGATGGGTGATACCCTCCCTGGACAGCAGTAGCCCTGACTATTGACCTTTCCCAAGCCCCGCCTCTTTTTTGGTTGTCCTCCAATAACAGTTGAGCATTTTTTGAATCTGGAACCTTCCGTCAACTGTCTGTTTTGCTGTAATAGCTTTCTATGGTGTTTCGTCCTACCTAGTTACAGTAACTAGGTAGGACGAGTAAAAGGGGCGGGGCTTGAGAAAGATCAACTACTAGTACTTATTAAAGAGAAGGTAATATAGAACACCAGTTATGGTTTCTGCTGTCCAGAACTAGAGGCCCGTCACTGTCAAGTCAGCGTATAGTAGTTACTGATAAGCTTTAGTGCATAATGGTGATTCATGCTAACCTGACATGCCAGATGGATTGTTGTCACAAGTCCATCGGGGGAGCCGTACATTGAAACAGTTTGTGAATGGCTGTACTTTCAAAAAAATACTTGGCAGTTGATTGGATGAACCATCTGGTCGTTTTCGCTGTCGGCACACCTAAACCACGCCTGTATAGCTATAAACATGACGCTGATTGGAAAACAATGCCCGTATTGCTATAAACACGATGCTGATTGGAAAGTTCAGTCGCTACTCGGACACATTCAAAATGATTCCCAGACTTTCCAGACTGATTCTCACAGCGAAATTATACTGAAGGCTAGATTCATGCAGCTTGACTCAAATGACCCCTGAGCGTCGTCAAGCTCCCCCTCCCAGAGGTCGTGCCGAGGGCGTACGCGACCCCGGCCAACTCCCAGCACGAGTGGCGTCTATTTTCTCTGCCTCGGCCGTGAAAGGCAGCGCTTCCATATCGGCCCACTCACACATATCTATTGCAATAACAAACCGCAGCTCTCGGCATATACAACCTTTCCCACAATTGATGGCAACATTCGCGTCTTCGCTCCAGTTCCACCGCGCCGAGCAATGCTGCCAGAGGTCCAAGATGGATCAGCTGTTGTGGGAGAGGACAAGTGACAAGGGGCGTGCTCTTCAAAGGAACGGCCTCAGATAGCGTCCGACCCAGCCGCCGGGCTGACAAGGTCAAACAGAGCACCCCCCACCCCCCTCCTACATTTTGCAACAGTGCAAAATAAAAACGAGGCGTTCTGTATTCCAGACGCTGTATCAGCGGCCTGATAACAGCCGTCTAGCAGAGGGGCAGAAGGGGTTCGGGCTCTTGATTAGGGAGGTGGGAATGTGAACAGCCCTTTGTAAGATGCCTGCACGCCAGGGGCCTCCTGACTCCTGATGTTAGCTAGAAAAGCAAAACAAACGTCTTTCAAGTCAAGGCTTCCAATCTCAGCTTAACCCTGTGTTACTGTAAAACAGTTAAAGTTGGTCTCCATTCAACAACACTACACATAGCAAATCAGTGCATTCTTGTGCAGTGTGTATGTACGTGTAAAGCATAAATCAATCTCAACATAATGCTTTTATGCTCACCAGACAAGGACCTGTAATTACTACTGTAACATAAATAATAAAAAATCAGGAGCTATGATTATATGGTGTAGAAGTGTGAATTGCAGATTTTACAGCTACCTTGTTTTTACTGTAAATGCAAACAATTTTACATAAACGTCAAATGTCTTCTTGCAACTGCTAAAACAATGACCTTAGGTGCAGTGAACCATGCATCCTGCCGCTGCCCATAAACCACCCTGCCAACCGACAGACCACACACATTTTACTCAGGGTGTTGAGACCAAGGCGGTGACCCATGGAAAGAAAATATCTGCTCACAGTTACAGTAGCTTGCATGGCAGGGCTGCACCGGTGTAACTATGGCAAATCAACAGGTGTAAGCTAGGCCTCAACTGTGTCTGCACGGACAGGTCATTAAACTATATATATATATATATATATATATATATATATATATATAGTGATATATATATAGTGATTATGTTATCATTGTCACAGAAAACACATAGGGTAAATCTCCTTAACTCAGTAGAGTGTCAAATTAAGATGGCATTGATATTCAGTGCTATTAGATCAGTAGTTATGGGGTTCAGTCACAAGATGCTTTTTGAGGGGCTAAGAGGATTTAAATAAAATATGTGGATAAAATTGTAATCTGTTTGTATTGTTTTAATGGTTTTTGTTTTCAGTGTATGTCTACTGTACGGTCAAGTCATTAAGGCGGCAAGTGGCACAGTGGTAGAGCAGGCTGATAGTTGATCAAGAACTCACTGGTTTGAACACCGCTAATTCCTCACAAGTGCCGAGGTGTCCTTGAGCAAGACAGTTAACCCCAACGGCTTCCGGTAGTCAGGTGTCTCCTTGCATGGCTGACATCGCCATGTGTGTGGATAGGTGAATGTGAGGCAAGTAATGTAAAGCGCTATATAAATGCATTCCATTTACCCTCATTACTATAAAAAGTGTTTTTGCTAACTTGCCACATTTATTAGCCGTCACATAATGCTGCCAAATGTGACAGCGGTGCGACCCATGATGTCTGCAATGTACAAATATGTTAGTGTATACTGCAATAGAGCACCCTTTCAGGATTATACAACAATTCTGCAACAATTATTGTTGTTTAAAAAAAAATGTATATGGAACAGCAGGAAAAATAACTGAACATTTCCATGGTGCTTTTCCAGACAAAACGTCAGTGATCTGACTGATTGTATTGTACACTGTCTTGGTGTGTGTGTGTGTGTGTGTGTGCGTGTGCGTGTGTGTGTGCATGGTTTATGTTTGGAGGACCTTTTATTTTTGTGCCAATGGTTTATTCCTTGAGGAATTCATTTAGATGAATTTTGAAAAATGTGTTTAACATTTTGAGCGTTATTGGCTTTTGCATGATGTTTTAGAAAATGGCAAAAGCAATTGGCTTGATATGTACACATATGGCATATACAAATGATAATCTTGATATAATAAGAAAGTTATATACTTAAGTGTACTTAAATATTACTGTACATATTTCAGCATGTTCCATGTCACAGAGGCTTATGTGGGAGATAACCCTATAGGCCCCGATATACTTGCTTTGTGCAATGCGTACAGTGTAGACAAGCGGCTGCGTCGCGAAAGGATCCTCGTAGCTTGCGTATACTATGAACCACTGAACCAGGAACACATTTTGCTACGCAAGTACACATCAAACTTACGTAGCTCGATGCGTTCGCATCCGCGTAGCTTGTGTAGACTATAGCCTACTGGATGCAACTACGCATCCAGAATGTAACGGGCGTATGCACCTAAGGTTCATAGTATACGCAAGCTACACGAACGCGATCGCAAACGTCCATAAAAGTTCTACGCATGCATTTTTATCACATAATGAATGCGTGTCAATTGGTGCTCTGAGTCATTTCAGATGAAACGGCAGGCGCACTAGCGTTGTGTTACAAATATCAGGACAACACATATTAGTAGTAGGCTAAGTAATTTAAGTAGGCCTAGCATCAACCCCTCCTTGCGGAGCTAGGTGCGTAGCTCGATGCGTTTGCGTCCACGTAGCTTGCGTAGACCAGCCCTAAAAGTGCTTTATTATTAACTACTATTGCGGCGAGGAGCCCCACTGCAGTCCCTGTTAATGACAGCTCCGAGAGGAGAGAGGAGGTCACATAAAGTCCTCCAGCTACAGGAGGATGAATGGTGCACAGGGAGATGATGGGCAGAGGTGTGGGGGCGACTGTGAGGGTCCAGGGAATTCTCAGTTCAGGGGAGGGTCCCGAATTCTTGGCCAAAAACAACACAACACAAGAACAACGAAGTTTATTCCTTCCCCACCCAAGATATGTGTATGTACATATGTATGTATGTATGTATGTATGTATGTATGTATGTATGTATGTATGTATGTACAGTATATGTGTATATGTATGTATATATGTGTATGTATGTATGTATGTATGTATGTATGTATGTATGTATGTATGTATGTATGTATGTATGTGTCTATATACGTACAGTATGTGTGTGTGTGTATGAATGTATATGTGTATATGTATGGTGGCTTTCATCCGCACAGGCATTAAAGCAATTTGAACGTGGGCAGTCAATCATAAATTACTAGAGGTAGTCACATTGATAATACTCCCTCTGAACTGCAGCTGTGTTTTCCCCTCCCCCACAATGCATCTCACGTCTGCTCCCCACAGTGTGTCTTCCTTGAGCCTTGCCAATCTGTCAGGACACAATAGGCTACCTCTTCAATTATGTTGTTCTTGGAAGAGGAGTCTAGCTCTTCCTCCTGACGGACAGATATTATGAGAAACACTTTGAGTGGATTATTCCCACCACCCTCCTTTAATGACAAAGATTATTTAATGTCTAGTCTGAAAAACACACATTTTGCTTGAGCAGCAAATAACAGCAAAAACAACAGACAGTTGTGCCTTGTTCTGGCTTTGTTCAAACACTGTTAGACAAAGTCAGAGCCTGCTGAAGACATTACATCCATTTTGAAGTGAGGACACCTGCACATCAGTCAGTTGGATGTTCCTAAGGTTACAGAAGGTAACAGGAATGTGTCTATCCTAGCGGAATGCGTGTCAACTAGACAGCCATGACACTGCAGTGTTTTAGGATTTTCCTAATTGGAACCTTACAAGTATTCACAATAACCAACATAAGAAAATAGTTTGTATCAGTTATTTTAAAGGCTTGAGAGGTACAGCATACTGTACAGGTTCATTGAATATGCCTAACAGAGATCAAAGAACGTAATGCCTCTGGCCTAGTATCTCCCAATTTGCCTCCATCTGTTACTTAGATTACTGGATGAACTAGGAATGTCAAGCTTGGTACAACAGTGAGAGATCTGTCAGCACACACACACCTGACAAAACCTGTCAGAAGTGATCAAATCAATAAACTGATCAAAACAATACCAAACTGGGTATTGAAGAGAGACACCTGTTTTTAAAGCTCTATAAATGTCATCTGAACACTTTCTTGGGACGTTGTATTCCTTAAAATTTCTGCAGATGTGTGTTTTTTTTCTTATTTTGTCTCAGTTCGCTTACAGATGTTTCGGCCAGGATTTGTCAGTGGTGGCATGGCCGACAACAAGTGCAAGTATTATACCTGCTGGTGGTACTTGTGGGAAATAACATCAGCAGATACAAAGGGTCTCATGTTATTCTGCTTGTTTTACTTGGATGTCTGAATACTAACACTAAAAGCAATTAAAAGTTAAAGCAATTAAAAGTTAATAGTAAACTGTAAAATGTTATGCAGGTTGCTGTCGCTCATCTATCAAAAAACAACTCAATTGAAATAGTTGGCTTGTAGTCTGGGTACATTTTGTTTTATCGCAGTGTTTTGCAGTGGCGGAATTTATTTTCTGGGCGAATGTTGGGAAAAAGTGAATGTGAGCTCATTGAGGTGTCCTTTGATGCTAACGGTGTCCAGAAAACCATATAATGATTACTCACAAAGCCACTTAAGTGATTTCAACTCTCCCTCCCAGTGAGTCACTTAGTAACCGTTTCCTCATTCCCTGCTGTGAACATGAAGATGCTCCAAACAGGGAGTAGGCCTAGCTAGTCACCAGAAAGTCATCAAACTCCTTGTCATCTTAATGTTGAACGTGACAGCCACTTTCACTGTCAGATGCACATAAAGGGCAAACACAGTTTTTATTATGTTTTCTAAAAACTCTAAGGAAATAAGCTTTCATCTTTAATTAATGTATCTTAATATGCAAGGGAAAACACCAAATGAACAATAAATGCAGGCAATGGAGATTTCCAAGGGATCAGCTTTTGGACATTTTCTTGGAAATAATAAGCCAGTTTCATTTTTAACAAGCTCATGGTCTTGTTGTGATCCTATACGTAATGAAGTACCTTTTACTGTGTATTGTTATGCAGGATTTAACGTTGTTATACAGTAATATATGAAGTGTTGTGACAGAAACAGTAAACCCCAGTTTGTTTTGACATTTATAATTGTTGAACTTTCTCTTTTCACTTAATTTATTATGGAATAATTATCACAGGCCAACCATCTGCTGAGAGGGGATTGTGGAGACACCATCACTACTTTCACCATGTGTGTAAATCATCAGGCTAATAAATTGAAAACTAAATGACTTCTTGCCCTCGGTATATATCACGGAGGGAGACCGAATGAAGCCTTATATACCCCTGAGGACAAAGGAATGCTTCTGTTCATAACATTGATTTGTAGATGACTTTCATGGCTTCAGGAGCTCAAAGAAAGACTTCGGCCTATTTGTACTCAACTTAACACTAACAAGACAAAAGCATGTAGTGAGCATGTCTTGTGAGAGCTTTCGACTACTGTGTTTTGTATTTACTATCTAGGTTATATAATATAGATTGAATTTCAAAAGAGAAAGTGCCTTTGTAAATTCCAAGTCTTTAAAAAAAATGGTAGGCTTTGAAATATTGTGGAAACATTAATTTTCACAGTTTGACTATTTAAAGTAACCCCAGAGAGCAATGAAGTGACACTGGCTAGAGAAAATATGTAAGGCATCCCAAAGAATATTGCAAACATCCTTTTGGTGATGTTAATGCTTATGTCGTATATATCAATATTGCACACAACCTATTACACATATTTTACTTACTTATATTGGAGTTTTTTTGTTTTATCATACTTATTATTTTATAATACAATAAAATGTTTTGTAACAAAAAGAGGCCTTGTTTCACATATTATGTAATCATTTTTAGAGATAAGAAGACAATAAAAAGTAAACTTATTTCTAAAGCCGTCAAGATTAAAAACTTTACAAAACTCATAACTAATGAAATGGCGCCATCCCCTGGATTCAACGTGTCTGTGGAATATTCTGCTTTAAAGAAGTGAATGTCTGTATTTTTTATGTAGTTTGTTAAAGGAACATTTACATCTGTGGTATTTCTGTTTAAATAAAAATATGTCTTCAAATAGCCCTAGTGTAGAATTTCGTTAAATATATTAGAGGTAATAATACTATAATATAATAATACACACCATAGCACCCTGAATCTTTTTGGATTTAAACTAGTTTGATTATATATTCAGTGTGGGTTTATATATGACACACACACACACACACACGCGGTGCTAAAAACAATAATAGTCTGCACACACACTCATTGGCATTGCATTGAACAAAGACACTGTCATTATTCACAAGAAGACAAGGCACAAGTTGTGGATTTAAAAGGCAGAGCATGCCTTTCCTTCACTGCTATACAGGCCTTTCCATAGTGTCTCGCACACATGTAAGGTTATGGAGGCCTCAGTTGAGGCTTTTCTGCCTGTTTGAACAGGACAAGAGCAACTTTCAGTTATTCAATGAAATAAATGTTAAAATTTAAATTGTAAATAAAGCAGTTACGGACACATACTTGTGAGTGACAATGCTAACAACCAATGGAAATCGACAGTATAACTTTCCCGAAAGTCTGCGAGTCCTGTGTCGAGTTTACAGGGGTATATAGCTGACACATAGCAGAGTTGCTTAATGTGATGTAGTGCTAATGGACGGAAGAAGCTAAGACTAACAAAACTTGTCTCATTGTTTCAGTTGAGAAGAGGTGTATTAGCAGCCTTGCCAGACTTTACATAAGTAAAGGCTGCAAGACTAAGGTTTTGCAGGCCACAGCACAAGCATCAAATTATAGTTGTGGTTCTTAACATGTAATGACCTAAAGGGCTTTCCAAAATTGATCCCACACATCTCACATAAAAACAAATATAGATGTAGATGTAAGATGTAAGAAATACAAATCAAATCTAAAACAATTTTAAAATTAAAAACAAAAATCACCTAACCATTGTGCATTTTATTTACAAAGAAGAGGAATCTCATAATTCAGATTCACTTCTCACAAAGAAACAGTAACTGTCTTTGTTTGCTAATGAATATGAAAGGCGGAGAGCAATGCTGTAACACAGGATTACCGGTAACTCAAAATACACTGACTTGTGTCGGAAGTGACCGTGATTTCTATTGCATTTAGTTATGTGTGGTTAAAAGAAAATTATATACAGTATGTTAATAACATGAAAGTAGAGACATAATAATAATAATAATCATAATAATAAACTTTATTTGTATAGCACCTTTCATACACAATGTGCAACTCAACGTGCTTTACAGTTAAAAACATTTGAACAAAGGATGAAGGGAAGAAATGCAATTAAACAAAAGGAAATAAGAAACAATGAAACATGATTGAAGATGCATATTGAGACGCTCTAATATTGATTTGAAGCTATACTGAACATTGCCTGTTATTGGGAAGGAACATCTGGAATAGTTTGGAAAGCTGTCAGGTCTTTCCTCTTTTTTAATCTGACGGAGACCATACAACTCTCCTAGGCTAAGTTAAGGGGTTATTCCCATACCCTCCTAGGCTAAGGTAAGGGGTTACTCCCATACCCTCCTAGGCTAAGTTAAGGGGTTACTCCCATACCCTCCTAGGCTAAGGTAAGGGGTTACTCCCATACCCTCCTAGGCTAAGGTATGGGGTTACTCCCATACCCTCCTAGGCTAAGTTAAGGGGTTACTTCCATACCCTCCTAGGCTAAGTTAAGGGGTTACTCCTAACACTCCTAGGCTAAGGTAAGGGGTTACTCCCATACCCTCCTAGGCTAAGTTAAGGGGTTACTTCCATACCCTCCTAGGCTAAGTTAAGGGGTTACTCCTAACACTCCTAGGCTAAGGTAAGGGGTTACTCCCATACCCTCCTAGGCTAAGGTAAAGGGATATTCTGGGAGTGGGGGCATACTAAAATGAGACACACATAGGGAGTAGCCTAATTAGTTATTGAGCATGCACAGACTGCTCAATTGGTTTGTTGGCTGGCGCAATAGCCTAAATTAAAAATAGGCCTACGCTAAAAATGTAATGGAATAATAGTTGCAGGGGATAAAAGGTAGCCTCTCTGGCCTGTTTGTGTCCAAATATGAGGTTTAATTTTGGGCTCGATTGCTTCAGTAGCTGCACGCCGTACTAAATGTGACATGTTAGGCGAGCACTTCAATGCTGACGTCACAGGGCCCCTTGATAATCTTTGCTCACGGGGAAATAAACATTTCCCGGTGGTTGTAGATAATGAGAATTTCTAAATAACCATCTTCTCTTGTAAAATACCCCCAGGGAAAATCATTATGTATGAACAATGGCAACTACCTACTAATAGTGTGGTCTCAATGGAGCCCTGGACACTATAGAGAGCAGTCACTTCTGCATTATGGGACCTTAGTATAAAAAAAATATGTAGGGTAGTCAGCGGAGAGAATATAATTATTTTTTTATCATGTTTGAATTATGAAACATAAGTACAAATATGTTGGTCTATTTAAAATATAATTGTTGTCAAGAACGTTGCTATTTGTTGTGGAACTATGAAGTAATCTTTAGTTTTGTGTGTAACCGCTCAGTGAACAACAGCTTTCGTCTCGCACAACACACGTCACCAAAATAATGCTCTCTTCGATTTATGGATTGTGGCATTAAAACTTCATGACACTTACACAGGGTTTGTAGTATTGTAGTTTGTAGTATTACTAATTACATATTTTCAGTCTATACGACAAACTGAGACTTTCTTGACTCAAAGAATTTTGTTTTAAATAGTCAAACATCATATATCATCATAGGTCACAAAGCAAACGGGATCTAAAAATAATTTTATTCTCGCGGTACACACATTTTTTTTGCTTAGGTCCCATAATGCGGAAGTGATTTAGTATCTATATGCTGCAAAGCCCTTACCAGGTCCAATATTTGGTTGCTTTACAATATGGAGTGTGATTTTAATGAAGGGAATTATATATTGCATTAATTTGACAAATTATTCCTTTCATTGTATTTTGATACTTTATAATTTTAACATGCTATTTATGATTTAATCCTATGGGTTTAGGTTTTTTGAATGTACCTTTAATGTGCTTTATGTGCATAACATTTTTACACATTTGTATTAATTGTAGGACTTTTCATTTATAAGTTAGTTGACCCTAGGAAAAGGATGATATGATATTATAATTTATCGTCATACAAATTCTGACTATAATGGTATCGTGGTTGATGTCCATTATTGGCATAATCATGAATATTCTCACAAAAGTTTGAATATTTTCACAAGTGACGTGAAAAAAAGATGTCTAGCTCACTACAGTCTAATTGTATTGATTTACTCATTTATGTATTAGGCTGCATCATTCCAGTCCATAACCATTGAGGGCTCGGCTTGTCCATCCGTCCATCCATTCATCAATCCATCTTCATCCGCTCATCTGGGGTCGGGTCACGGCGGTAGCAGCTCCAGCAGGGGACCCCAAACCTCCCTTTCCCGAGCCACATTGGAAAGCTCTGACTGGGGGATCCCGAGG
>JAODUK010000008.1:2450511-2478729 GCA_027564635.1 Typhlichthys eigenmanni | reverse complement strand
GAGTCAACAATCAGCCAAAGTGAAAACATTGCAGCCTCTCAAACCAGATGATTGGACAGGTTGGTTCAATTAGCCTAGCCTAAATTTGCTAGCACCAGATATCTTGTTCTTTTAACATAGTAATGCAGCATTACTTAGATTAGTAATTGTAATATTATAAAATAGAAATAGTAATTCGTTACTGAAAAAAGTAATAGTATTACAGTAACTAGTTACACTAACCAAATAATTAGATGCTGTATTTGATGTTTTAGCTTAACCTGTTTGAAAAGGAAATAAATGGCACTTATCACAAAATAATTTAACAAACATACACAAATGAACATATTTTGCTTTAGTCTAGCACACTATCCATTTGCAATATATTGGCTGTTTATCAGCATTACAATGTTACAGTATTATTATTACAGTTTGTTTTGTGCAACAAAAAGTGGTGGTTCAAAAGCTGGCAAACAACAAGTATTGCTGAACTGATTTTTAACCCTTTACTGGTGCGTTACCAGGTCGTGCAGCAGGCCCTGGATGAGGCCCGTTTGGGTCGGACCTGCATCGTCATAGCCCACCAGCTGTCCACTGTCCAGAACGCGGACATGATAGCCGTGATCCAGAACGGCCAGGTGTGTGAAGTGGGCACTCACCAGGAGCTGATGGCTAAGGTGGGGGCTTACACTGCCCTCGTCAACGCACAGGTCTCCCACTGAAGTATTCGACCCCGTGAGATAATGTCATGGCTTCTTTACATCTGTGTTTGATTTAAGAAGTAGCTTAAAGTTGATATAAAGTATATTTAAAAAATATTGTAAAGAAAACATACACATCTCTGCTGTAACAAAGTACACATGATGATGATGATGATGATGATGATGGAGTAGCATTTATACTTTCACACAGATACAGTGTATATATAAAGAGGATATGTAGAAAGCCCCTTTCTGCATACTGTATGGTGAACAAATTAGTAGGCCATTGGCAACATGCTGCATGAGAACAAAATATGCCTACACAATTTAGAGAAATGTGCATGTTATGCCACTGTGTTTTGCCTTTTAAATATTGCCAGAATATCATTATGGGTGGGTGGCAAAAGTGAATATCTGCTGTTCAGTTCAAGCCAGCCGCACAAAGCAGCAAAATTCTAATTGGAATTTAAAAGTATTAAAATGCCAATAATGAACATTTGTCTTGTCCAAATGAGGAGCAGTGTGCACTGACAGGTTAGGAGGCTATTACAAGAAATCATCACTCTGGGCCACTATATAGTCTCTGCCCTTATTCCATAAATGTTGTTCTTCTTTACTTGCATATCCTTGTTGCTAAATGTAGCCCATAGGCTGTGTTTATTGATTACCTTGAGAAAACCCATTTATAAGGAATAAAATAAACAGTTGCTTATAGGCCCTTTGCAGTTAAGGTTATACCTAGAATTCCAAGCAAAAATGCATAGGTTTTACATATTTATTTGTATTATATACTAATGCATTTATGCGCCATGGGGTAGACAAAATAATACAGTAGATGGCGCTATGCATGCAGGATATTAGAAGGCATAACTTTTCATATATTGTTTACCTTAAATCTTACTTTGAAGGAAACTAATACAAATGTAATACCTATTAAAGTATAATACATGTATTTCATAAATAAAAAAGTCAGTTCTAAGGGAATAATTGTTTTGCCATCAAACAGACCTTTTCCCTTTAATTTCATGTTTTTGACAATCGCGTCTTTGTTACCGTACTTAGGTAGCTACTTAGCCTACTTATTTACTCAGTTGTAAATTATATTCGTTTTGCGTTATTTGATGTACATGTTTAATTATTCGTCATAAATTATATATACATTATCAAGGTATTGGTCTACATTTTTGTCTGTTTATTTTCCAACATTGTTCAAATTAAAAGAAAACTACTTTTAGTCATACTTGTGTGATGTTCTGTTTGGGGTCACATATTTAAAATGTTATAGTCTTATTTTACGGTCGGTATGAGTAGGAAAACTAATCCACTTGGATATCTGGAAAATTACGAGACAGCACTACTAGGCCTAAATGTTAAATAATTTATGCAAAGCAAAGGTTCCTGACGTTTCATTTAGCGTTGTTTCATAATTTTGATCAGTTTTAATAGGCTAGAATAATATAATCGTATTTTTCATCCTAGGAAAATAATTTAATTAATCTACATAATATAGCCTACAATATAAACACACCGCTCAGGCCTTAAGACAGCTGTTCCACGTTATTGCTAGTAAACATGACTTTTGACATAATATATCTACATATCTATCAATATTTTTATTATTTGAATGATGTAACTCCACTTGGTGTATTCACTTGCTTTGTAAATTATATTAAATAGAGGAAATATACAGCTGGATTATAAGGAAAACGAATAAAATGTGTATGACCTAGATTTGAAATTATTATGATTAAAAAATGTTAACGTTAAATAAGGATTTCGTCGACTCAATGATCGAATAAATAAACTGAGTCGAATACTTTATTATGAATCCAAATTGACTTTATTGAGTGGCTTCCATAAAAAGCCAGTCCCAAAAAATATTGTAAAATTAACGTCACTTTACAACATGCTTACTTAAATTAAAGGAATGGATAAACAGTAAATTATTTCAAAATCTTACAAATAAATTCAAAGTGCGCCTAATAATAGACCCCTAAATACAAGAAATCTCGTGGTTAAATATAACTTCCCACAATACATGTGTATATCATGTCAGAGAAACCCCAAATACAACGAATTCCGTACATTTTCAAATATTTTCTAGAGTCCATGTACAACTAGAAATAACTATACAAAATCGTCTCCTGGACAAATACATAAATCACCTATACACCGGTGTGTGATTATACTCTAACCTACATTCTCAGTATATACAACAAATTTGCAATGATGTTATGAACGGTAAGTAACTGGTACTAACATGACTTGGCGCACATTAAGATACTAAGCAAAATACCAATATGTGACATACACAACGGTGATGGGTTAAGTATAGGGACATTATTATAATTTTCAGTGTCTTATGAAGCAACACACAGGTGTAGCCTATAATGTATCCTGCTCATTAATAAAGTGCCAGAATTTGGTTTTGAGGTCTAGATATTTCAACACAACTTTGCAGGCTATACAAGGCACTACTTGACATGGCAATTCTGTTTTGCTTCCCACGATGGTTGCATAAAACATCAACAGTAATATGAAGCATTTTTACATGAAATGTTTAACTTGTGCCTAGTCCCAGTTAATTTTCAACACCGTGGATATGTCAATGTGATTCTGGTGGTCAACTATGAAAATAGGCAATTAGTATAGTCGCTTGCGCACTTTAGACAGTCTATCAAACGTATGTTTTCGTCCAATACAAGATCCCCATTCCATCAAGATAAAACGGTTAAAATTGTTTCGTTAACTATTTTAATCGACAAAGCGAGTTTTACAGTCCGTTCATGCCTACTCCTTGTGTAGCCTCAGGCGGTTGCAACAGGTCAGGAGAATGGCAGGGAGGGCTCCCAGGTGCGCTATGTTCGCTGTCGGTATCACTTCCCCTCTTCCCTCCGCTACCACCGGAGCCGGAGCCGGCAGACCCCCCCGCGCTATGAGTTTTAACATGTTTACTCAAGTGGTCACTTCGCATAAATCTCTTGTTGCAAACTGGGCACGCGAACCTTTTTTCTCCGGTATGCGTGCGTAAATGTCGCTGGAGCTCATCAGAGCGTGTGAATCTCTTTCCACAAAAAAGCCAGTTGCACACAAACGGTCTCTCGCCGGTGTGCCACCTCAAATGTGCCTTTAGGTGTGACGTTTTTCCGTAAACCTTCCCGCAACCGGGAATGTGACAGCTATGGAGACCTTTCCTCCGGAGGCTGGCCCCAGCAGGTCCCAGTCTTTCTGCCTCCTGACAGTTTGGACAATCACACGTGGCTCTACCGGAATAACGCCTTGCGGATGACCTTGGGGACCCTGCTAAAGACGCAGGTGGACCTCCGGAGAGCATAGTTCCTCCTGCCCCGGCTAAAGGAGATGGGCTTGTGTCCGGATACGAAGACAACACCGGCTTGAAGCCATCCATAATATGCTGACCTGTTGTCAACAGGTGCGGAGACGGACTTGTACTGAAAGCAGAGTGGCTTAAACTCGAGTAATCTGAATTATATCCCCCCAGAGGAGAGTGCAAGGACGTTTGGAGTCCGCCAGAGTGCAAGGACGTTTGTAGTGCCGCTCCATTAGGGTTTTGAACATCAATCCAGCCCGCTCCCACGTCCCACCACGCAGACGCCCCGGTGGTGCCAACCTCTCCGGCGGGGATTCCGGGATGGGAGGATTTGAACCAGGACTCATAGGGGTGTGCGACGCTCATTCTGGGATAGATGCCCTGCAGACTGTCCACCGACGTGTGCACTTTGGAGATAAAAACTGGCTGATGACTGGATTCTTGAGAGCTGTTGGAAACAGAGGCTTGGAATACCGAATAATCGTTTCCAAAAGGAGAACCAGACGATGCGCCAGACGTGAGGGAAAAAGCACTTGATCCGGTTGAACTGTTGGCGTTGAAAGAGTCCGACATACCGGATCCGTTACGAGACACTCCAAAACCGGACAGACCCGAACCCAGGCTGCAGCTACTCGCAGTGGCTCTTTTCCACGGGTGGAAACCTTTTCCAAACGATGAAGAATTATCCGAAATTGCCGAAGATGAAGGGCTCGGACTCCCTATTTTGTTACATGTTGCAGCTAACATGGCTAAAGGAGTTGATCCTAACCTCGGCTCCTCCTAAAAAAAGGACAAGAAGGTCTGTAAGTAAGCGGTCATCTTGATAGTATAGTAGGCTATAGCCTACGTGCAATCACATTACATATTAGATCCAGCAATGACACATAAACCACAGGTTAAGCACACTGCTCAGAAAACTTTTTTGGCATGCAAAACAACAGAACCATTAGAATACATTACAGGCGATTAGCGCTTTTACACTGATGTGGTTTTCATACTGTATGTCTATCAGGTATTTCAGGAGATTAATATTGCCTACCTGTAGATCTAGGCGATATAAGCAGCCACTGATATTACGTAAAACGTATTTTATTCTACACAAGGCATTTGACCTTTCAGCATATCTGTAGTAACTTCTGTCCCGTCTGGATGCGAACTGAATCTTGACATTAACGTCCCGATCAACGAACTGCCTGTCTTAACTGCGCGCGAAGAAATGTTAATCCCCGCCGCTAGACAATAAAAGAACTAATTAAACCATAAGAAACTCCTCACACTCACCCCTAGAAGTGAAGTTGCCATCACAAAAAAGTGCCCTCCTCAGAGGATCTTTTTATATTTATGAATCAGAGCAGTGTTTTTTTAGAGGTGTGCAATACAATGATGTGTTCCGCCCATTCCACCACAATTGTAGGTCCTCTCCGGGCTTTGAAGTGCCGCTATGACACGGGCGACCAATCAGCGCCTCTGTACCATCACACTGCCACATTCTAACGTGAGGTCATCAATAGACTACTGGAGACAGTTCTCCACCCCCTCCCCTCCCCCTTCACAATAAAAGAACGGAAGAAGGTAAAGTTAAATGAGAGTGAAAGGAATTAGAAGCACTTATGGAAATTTACAGAGCATTGCAACCATAAATATCAAAACGAGACGCTGACCTATATGTGTGTGTTGTGTGTGTCTACACTATTCTTCCCAATTAATTTATATGATTTTAATGTATTTATTTCCTCATGGCATGTGCTTAGGCCTTAGAAAACTTCATAATATCCTATAAAGTTTCTGGGTCGAAATAACTCGCGTAAATTAATTTAGTTAAAATTTCTTACAAAGTTAATATACACAACTATTACACAAGTTATAAAAGGAAGTATTGTTCACGTCTTTAGATCTATAGCCCACCATCTCAAACGTTCACATAAGGCTAGTGTAATTGCATTCAATTATCTTGCCAGATTTTTATTAAAACCTAATGGGAATTCCTCAGGATGATGACTCATTCTATTCTTATGGTAAAATGTGTTCATGAGAAAGAGGATTGGTCTTCCTTTTTTTTAACATAATCCCACATTTATTTCAGTCAAAGAGTAACATATATTTAATATCGGCAACTAATCACTGAGACAAATACATAAATATAGCCTATATATTTACAATATGGAATACCTTTATCACGCAAACTCGAGGTTGTTTTACAACCCAAATAGTGTAGAAACACCCAGTTACATACTGTAAAACCTTGCGGCCGAACGTGTTGAACCTCGAAACTCTTCCTGAGTGGTATTAACATGCAGTGTGCAATAGAGGCATACATTTCATTTGAATTTCAAATTTAATAACGCAGGAGGTTTTTAATCATGTGCAGTTTTATTTGTTTGATATTAACATGCTTATTGACCGGGTCTGTTGACCAGAATGGTCATTACAGGACAGGGAAAAGTTAATTAAAACGACCAGGGATTATTCATCACATCATCTGCCTAACCCATGTCGCTTCCTTTATTACACAGCGTGATAGATAGGCTACCTGATTAATTCCTATGTTTCTTGGATTGGACAACAGCATTTTGGATTTAATGTTAACCAATCTCAATCAAAGTATAAAACAATAAAATGTTGGCAAAACGTAATCAGCCAAAACATTTACAATGTGGTTTAGCTCTTGAGCCAAACAAACCAAATAGCATTTTGCGCGCATATCACTTGGACAATCTTTCACATAGCCTATAAATTAATTATTCTTCCACAAAGAATAGCCCATGCTTTAAATATATACGAAATACTCCATCTTTAATGCCACCAAGTAAGTGCCTGTGTGCACAACATAAACACGTATGTGTTTGTTAATATGTAGGTTAGATTTTCAGTCGTTTCTTGCCACAATGAACGCGAGATCTTATTCAACTCTTTTTAATAAAACGGTTATGCTTTAATTTAGCTTGAAATAGCATAAATCTATAAAACGTAGATTACATTTTCGCCTGCAAGCTATTATATCTGAGCAGAAGTATGTATGCAGAAGACATTAACGCATAATTGTTTCAGCGTCTTAGTGACATTGTCAAAAAACTTGTCTTCTTTGGCACGTGTTTAGATACAGTTCATGGTCGTAGCCTGCATTACAATTGAGCTGGATTCTATTGCAAGCATAATTTAATGTTGTCTTTATATAGATGGATAACGTGCTACATCATATATAGGATATAGCCTATGTCTTTACATTTTCTTACTTGTTCTAATTGTATTCGGCGTTCGGTGTTGCCCGCGTGCGTTTTGTTGCGCAAACCACATAGCCTACTTAAAATAATTATTCTGAGAAAACAAACAGCATGGAAATGTTGAATAAAATAGAGCTCCCACATTAACCTATATGATAAATAGCAAAATCGACGCTGAATACAATTATTTTATATCTTCTGTTTAATCATGCATTCATAATATTTAAAAGCCTATACGTGCAAGCATACAGGTAATTTCACACGGAATAACACACACGTATATGGCCTAATATCATATAATGTAATAAGTTTGAGGTTGCATACATACCGCGGTTCTCTAAGTGTTGACTGACCCTCGACAACGTGTCTTTTCTGCAAAGTAACAGAGCATCTCCTGATGCTCGGTATAGTGTCCTGCTGGGAAATGCGCTTTACCACTAACTCGAAAAGTTCAGATGGCCCCCGCTTTTCCAGTGCTTCCATATGTTATCGATGCATCATTCTAAATTATACAATAAATACGTTATAGGTAATCATACGGAATATTAATTAGTAACAATTGTTTTTCTTATGTTTTATAACCGCATCCGACTTTATTAAAGTTTCAGTTTCCTGTACGGCGAATAGGCCTATACTGTGCCACTCCAAACAATTGTTATTGTCATACACTCGTAAATTGCAGTCGTAGGTCAGCAAGTGAAGCCAACAAATGCATCTGGAGTGCAGGCAATCATCTCACTCATGCAGGTGTAGTCTACTTTGAAAAGGTCGTGTCATTTGGGCATTTTTAACGTCTTCTAAGTTGGGCTATTACATATGAAAAGGAGGCCTTTGTTGCTGCCTATTACGTTCATAAACTTTTGTTTAAAGAGGGTCGCCCTCGGTTCATATGGTGTGCACACACGTTGGTGTTTTTTTATCGCCTGGCTGTAACTGTAAGCCGCGTTGAACAGATGTCCCCATTGAAGCCTTTCTTCTATATGCATGGGCTATATTACCATCATGAAATCAAACTCAAAACCTGTCCCTGTCGCCACGATAATGACCGCGTTATTATGGGCCGCTGAGCACGAACAAAATGTGTTCAATATTGCGTGCTTTGGAATCATTCTGCTTAGAAGACCTAGAGAAAAGAGTCAAGCGTAGATGCAGAACTATACTTTAATGTGGAGATTTAGAAAACAACTCGAACATCTAAAATCCTTCCTGTTACAGCGTGTAAAGTAAAGGCTATCACTTGTAGCTTGCCACAGCAAGTTCTTGATGCCATGGCTGGGCAAGCATTGGCTACTTTATTTTTACTCTATAATATTTACACTTATTCTTTGAATAGTGTTAGAAGAAGAAGAAATGTTAGAACTGTATCTGGACATTTTTTATAAATAATGTAAATGCATGTTAATCTTAAATTCAGCACATATTTCTACCATTACTGAAACCGCACACCAGAAGTGGACAAACAGCAACATGATACCAAACGCTGGTCTCTCAAAGTTAGCACAGTTAGCGATAGTGCGTGTGTATTGGTTGCTGGCCTCTGCTCACTGTGGAGGTGGGAAAAGAGCAGATGTCCATCTGCGTGCTGAGCTGCCAAGTGGGTCTAGAGCAGGGCAGCCACAGACACAAGGGCCCCAATGGTGTGACAAAGGATGCAGAGGAAGCCCTCTCCGCCTGGGTGAACCCCAGAGAGGGTCTTCCCTCTGCCAGCCTCCAGGAGCCACGAGCCAGGCTGGGGGTGGTAGGAGCCATGTGTTGTAGGTCATGATGCATGCACACACGCACACATACTGTACATACACACATGCATATTGTACATACATACATACATACACACACAGACATGCACACACACACACACACGCACACAGACATACACACTGTACATACATAGACATACTTACACACACACACACATACAAACACACACGCACATACAAACATACAGTCATGCACACAAACACATACAAACACTGCTGTGCACACAAACATATACACACACACACACACACGGACACACCGCCAAGCACACACACACACAAACACTGCCATGCACAAAAATACTGCAACACTCATATGCACACAAACAAATAAAAACACATGCACTCCAACACTATGCACTATGCACTGTGCATGGCATGTACACACACACTCACACGTGTGCACACACACAGAGCAAAGATGTTTACCAGCTGGCTAACAAGTTCAACGTGTATTTGTCTTGTGCTGAAGCCGACAAAGTAAACAACTAAGATCGATTAATGGATGAGTGTAGAGAAAGTAAATGTAAACAATTACAGTAAAACATTGCTATCGCAAATTCTCATCGAGCCACTCATTCACCGATTCATTCATAATCATCCATCTATTTCCCTGACACCAGCGTCTTTTTGCAAACTTAGTCAGACGTCTGACGTTGTGTCTTTTTTGGCCGTGGGGTCGAGAACAGTGGGCAAAAACCCTGAAAGTGTTCAGAGCACAGGTGTGCAACACTGGCGGTGCTGAAGGGGGGCACTGGACCATAAACAATGATATAAATGTCTGGCAGATAAAATGGCTAGTTAACAATCTTTTGACTGCTCTAACCTCTGAGCTTTTGTGGGGGTATCGATCAGCCAGCTGCTCCGTGCTTTGTGTAGCAGGATGGGAGCCTCTGGTCGGGGGAGGAAGAAAACTGTCTCCCCTTTTCACCTTCTCTTCTCTGTTAATAAACATTTAAAACAATACCTCCAACCAGCCAAGGCACAGCATTCTCAAGCTGGAAACATTTAGATGGGTATGGGCTATATAGTTCTCAGATCACTATAGCTAACATTGGTAAATAGACATAGATCATACACATAATATGATTATTGTACTCCATAATTTAGATGGGTTACTTGCATTCCAGACAGTAACGCGCACAGTTGCTTAGACCAGATCAGAACAGAACAGTCAATGTTGTGTGCTTCCACGTTTTTACTTTCTGCACTCAGTGGAAACCAGCACATATACCGCGATTTGCACATAGGCCTAAGCATAATGGATCTCCGTAATATTAACATAATTGTATGGTAAATGACGAGAAGTCGTGTCAGTGTGCTGAGACAAACATATCAGGGACGAGGGGTTGCTAATGACGGGCTCTCATAGTAGCAGTTGTCAGTCTAGATGCAGGATGCATGTCTGCGCTCCACTGTTGCTGACACAGATACGACATAATACCGTGTTAACTGCAGTCCACTAAATATGTTGGCGTATCTGTTTGTGATAAAGCTCCCCTATGTGAAGTTTTGTATCTGCTTCGTGTTTTGTCATGGTTCTTGTTTTGTGCACCTTTTGCCGGCACGACCGGGTGGTGTCGGCGCTAAATTCATCTGTTACCGTAATCTGGTCAGATGTTTGTCCATGTAAAATAATTTCCCCCTACTTGTATACCCCTTCTCTCAAGAGGACACCTCTTGCCCACTCCTGTATGCAAATACGAACACGTTCTTAAGTGTTTTGCCTGCTTGAATAAAGGTCAAATATGCTGTAGATGATAGTTGCATTTAGTTTTGCATGGCGTGGCGTTTGCACGATGAGGACATGGGTGACTTCCATGGGTCATTTCTCATGCTTATTTGGTTGTACGGCCACGCTGATGAACTGTTATGTCTCAGCCACGCCGCCATTTATGACAAACAGAGAACCAATGCATTTGGCTGCCATGCGGCCCGGCCAGCACACCTGCACGCAGGCCACCGGGTTCTCTCATTCTCATTGACTTCCGGCGAGCGCCAGTCGCGTACTGTGTCAACGCGAGCGGCTGCCTAAGAGACAGGCGGGCAAGGCAGTCATACAAAGTGAAGTGCTTAGGATTAGCCCCGGTTCTTCAAGTTTCAGTAATTATCCTCCTGGAGGCATTCTAGCTGTGTTGGATAATAATGGAAGTCCATGTGTACGCCTGTCACCTCTCAAGTGTGGGTGGGGGGAGGGGGAGGGGGCAACGAGAGGCACAGGACATAGAAATGTTTGCCCTCCTTGTTATGTCATCTGCTGGAGCACAATAGCAAGGGGGTGCTTGTATTGTTCACTCACAGGAGATGAAATGCAAAATTGGAGTGATTTCTATATTTTTTCCTTCTTTTTTTTTTTGTACCACAGCTGACACATCCATTTCCCATTGAACCCCATTCTTCAAAGGTGTTAAGATCAAGTACACATTTGTCAGGAGCTCTGTCCGAAATGTAGAGTTAAATCACATGTTGAGATTACGAATCAGGTAGGAAATCATTACATTTGCACAACAGTGCAATCCTGTTTTTGTGTCAGATATTCATGAAGAGAAAATAAGATTTCTAAACGTAAGTAACATGCGTGTGCTATCTGTTTCATTTTATTCAAATGTGCATTGGACTAATATGGTCTCCTGTCCAACAAAGAAAACACAATGCAATTTCCCAGCGGAACAATTGTCTTCTTCCATTAAGTTATTTTATCATACTATGGCTGATCATTTATGCTAAATTGACAGGCCTGAGATCACATGCTGTCACCATATTATTTTCTACTGTTGCATCTGTGTAGAGAAGAAACATCTCAAGTGACAAACTTGACTGTAGAAGTTTGAAATGACAACATATATCCTTCATAAAATACATTGATTTGTTGGGTAGATTCACGTTATAGCACTTATTTGATGACAATGTAGCATGGCAAAAAAGTCAGGCATCTGGTATTTATTTGGTATTTAAGTGCATAAAATAAGATATGGATTCTGAAGAATATCAACAGGTCTGACATGCCCCCATTCTTCAATACATCAGTATATTAATTCAATTATAAATAATATTTATGTCAGAGGAAAACCACAACCAATATGGTCTGCATTATTGTGATGGCGGCGTAATGACGTCCAGAATGTAGACTTTGCTCGACATTAATTACACAAGTGAGAAAGTACAAATTGTGATTTGAAGTAAGGGGGGGTTGAGGGTGGGGGTGTGTGTGTGTGTGTGTGTGCAGGGCGTGGGGCGGGGCAGGGGGGCAGGGAGGGGAGGGGTATAGCCAAGGATGAGCACAACTTGGAAGCTGGGACACACATCTCGCTTTGCAATTTAATCACTGTATACCCAGGGAAGTATTGACAGTTGTCCTGTGGAAGCTATTAAGGCTCCTGTCCAAGGTTAAATGAAATTGCAGTTTATCACGGCAGCATTGAGAAAATAAGGGAATCTGTTCATGGCGGCTGATTAATGTGGAGCGTGATCAACACAAGGGGTTCATTAAGCTATACATCACCGCGTAATTTAACATGCCATCATGCCTGTTATCGCTCCCCTCTACACTTTAGTGTTTGCGTGAAATCCTCCTTTACGTGTGTTGTGGGGCTTGCCTGTATCCATGCCTTCTCCATTTCTGTTTGTGTGATCTAACACAACAGCTCCCACTCATCACTTTCAGCTGTGGCCTGTACAGCATATGGCACGAAAATGAGGACCAAAGAGATAATGTTGAATAATTACATTGCAGAGGACCATTGCACATGCACTAGAACATGACACAAAACAAGGAAAACACAACACAATATGTGATTCAGACCAGACGTCATCAGAACATACTAGAATCTGTGGCGTGTTCATATTGTTTCTAGGATCTGTAAAATAAGACACGGAATGTTTAAAACAATGAGTTATGTACAAGTTGTATGTGTCTAATGCACTTCACCTTATCCTAGTGTGGTTTAGATCACACGTAGTGTAGCAGACACATGGAGTTATGCTAATAAGGCCATTAGCATAACTCCATGTGCGCACGTCTGCTAGCCTACATGTGGGACATGGTGCGGGTCTGTTTACTGGTGGATAATTGATGGTGCTTGAGGGACAGGCAGGAGTCGGACATGAATCAGGGGCGACGTGGCTTGTGATAAGGAGCTGAAAGTTGCCTGTAATTAAGCAGGGCACTAGAGACCAATTGTTTGCAGAATGGTTTGGTCGGGGCTAATTGACACTAATTGTTTAATCAGATTTTCTTCCCCTCCACGCCACAAGCTAGTCCGGTCCTCTGGAGCATTCAGCTTGAACATTGCATTACTTGAACCCGACATCGCTCTGTGACTCTTGGTAGGGTGGGCAGTATTAGGAGAGATAAATCCTTTAGAAGTCCCACTTTAACATCACACACAATGTTATAATATTGTCAGACATTTATTTTGACATTAGGACGAGGAAGTAAATATTTACGTGGGAGAAATATGATCTCGGCTTTTTAGTTTTAGGCGCTTCCACAATAAGGTATTTATTTTAAACTGGAGTGATTTTACCCTAACTTTGTATTTGAGGTGCCCAGGCTTTTTAATTAGGTATAATAATAGTTTATGATATCTGGATGATCTCAAATGTTTAGGACTCAACTAACTTTGTTATGTTTACAGTACTGAAATGTAAATGTCAATAGTACAGACTAAACTACATTTCATTATAAGACATACTGTCTTCTGTCAAAGCCCTAAACAAGCATACTTTAAGCCACTGAAACGAAAATAAAATTACAAGACAACATTTTTTATTAATTTGTTTAATTTGCCCAATCCACATAATCCCCAAAAAAACTCTAAACCTAAAACAAATTCCATCAATAAATACTGCCTATATAGCACATGATCTTGATGAATTTATGAATAAAACAATAACATTTGTGAAAACAAATAATTACATTGACAAATCACACAAAGGTTTCTTCTTCTTGATGTAAAATAAAATAAAAATAAATACTGTCAATTTTTGTATTATATAATTGTTCATAAGATTAAATGACGAAGCAGAGCAGATAATTAGAGACAAGGAAGATGAGACTTCCCTCTCTATCTGATTAAACTCACCAAGGCTGAAGAATGAGCTGTATGATGGATGGAGATCCACACATCAACATTAGATCTAACATCATTACATTTAATGGCCATTAGACAGACTCTTTTATTTTTTATTTTTTTTAATTAACACAAACTATGATGGGAAATTAATGATCATTAGAGGGAATCCAGCAGGAGGTAAACTGGGATGTCTCTTAACCTTATGAACACATTGACTATGACATTTTTACTCTCCTAAGTAGTGGAAAATGTCCCTTGTAAAAGGGTAGTGTTATTGTTTTATGATGAGATTGTGTTCATGGAAAGAAGCCACATTACTACTGCATATTCAAATCAAGTTTAAAAAAAACTACACCCTATTCCAAAATTTCATCTCTAAACAGAGTATAATTAAGACACCACCTTAGATTTGCATTACAATACATTTACAGAATTTAGCAGACTGTTTTATCCGAAGTGACTTACGATTATTATTAGTTTTAATATTCATCTTGTAAGATTCAATGAAGTGATTATTTTTGTTTAATTAAACATAAAATTTGAAATAATATAAATTGGACTATCTAAATTGGAGACTGTTTTATCACGCTGTTGTGCATTATTCACATTCCAGTTATCATTTATCTTGTCTGTTGTTGCTTTTCAATAAAGTTTTCTGATCTATTGTGGAAGGCTGCCTTTACTTTGTGATAATAATTGGATGCTATTGAAAGGATGAGTTTCATTGATTCTGTGGATCACTGGCCCAGACCCTAGATTGTTAGCAAGGTCTGTGTTGAGCTGGGATCGATGCCTGTGAATCTCTCCTGCTTTTTTATTTACTTCTGTCTCCATTGATTGAAACATGCAATAGTTCAGGGGCTATTATCACACTGACGCTAAGTTTCTCTGTCTCACACTGAAATAGCTCCCAGTGTTCTCCAACAATATCTCACTCCAGCAAGTGCTTTCATCTTTCCCTTTCTAACTAATGAGTTAAGAGTATTGCCATGACTTGTAAACATCAATCATGGACACAGAGGAGGACAGTGACTAACTGTACTTGCAGGACAGCAAAGAAATTAAATTAAAGTGTACAATTATACTTTAAAACAAACACCCGGGTTGGGAATTAGTGAGGAAATGGCATCAGTATGCCCCTGTAATGAATTTAAATGATATTCAAACATTGGTGACTACAATATAAACACACTTGAATTGCCTAATCATTTAGCAATATATATGGCAAAGATCAAATATTTCACTTTAACTTAATATATTTCAGTAAACAATGGTATGTATCCAATATGATTAGATATTTAATACATTTAGTAAAACTACTGTTTTTGGCAGGGTGTTTCCATACAGTATGCAGCGTAAATGTAACTAGCGTGTTGACGCCAATCAACATCTAGACTTTGACAAAAAGGAGGGACTATACTTTATGTTGTTGTTGTTCAAATCAAATCAAATTGAGTTCAATCCTAGTTCAAAAAGTCATCCATTCTTTCCAACTGTTGAAATTGAACCTCTTTCCAACAGATAATTTGCTAATCTCTCTTGTTGTCGATGCCTGGTTGGATTATTTTCACGATACAACCAACAGAGCCTGGAAGCCATTCTGCGTTTACATATCTCCCTTCCTTACGAGACAGGAGAAAGGTTAGGGTCATATCCAGCTGGGACTAACATGCTAGGATGTAATCAGTGTGTACTTGTTATTCTGAGTGCCAGGTCTTTCTTTTATTCGCTGGACCAGAAGTTAATTTCCCTGGTGACCTTTTTGTAATAAAACAGTACTATCTGTTGCTGAAACCTCTACAAGCAAGCAAATTAGGTTTCTCAGCATCATTTGGTCACTAAGGTGATCATTTATAAGTTTATTTACTTTAAGTAGATTAGGGGAGCAGTAAAGGCATGTGTCCATGAGGGCATCATCCCTTGTCTCCTTGCATTATCTGATTGTCCCAGCAAGTGAATTGGACACTGGCTAAGCAATGTAATGATTATTCACTCTGTCTCTGTGCGGTGAAAGAATCAGCACTCATTGGAGTGGATCATGGAGGAGGGATTATACCCACATCCACACATTTAGTTAATTTGGAGAAATTGCATACACATAAATGCCTGAAAAATGTAGAACCTATTTAACAATAAAAGTAACTGCCATACCTACAGTACTATCTACCATAAGTTATTACGCTATCTTCTTATTATTCACTTTGCCTCATAATACTTTCTTAAGATACATCAAATTGGTCAAATGTCACTAACCAATTATGAATTAAGAGTAATTTGGTTGGTTTAAGTGTTGATAGATGAGGCACCTGTGCATTTTACAGTAATTCTAAATAGATTCACAAACAGAATTGAAAATATTTCCGTTTAAAATGCGGTTTCTTAATTTTCAGAATAATCTTTTCCCCCATGTAAAATAATATTATGGACCTACATTTTAGATTTAGCGGCTAGTCAAATTTGACGTTTTGAGCACACATTTAGGAGGAACTTATCAAGCTGTTGATTTCTCACACTTTTGCACGAACATATGTCACCTGATCCGGTGGAATTCCGCTAATCCTTCCCCTACTTGTCGTGGGAAGGGCGGCATTTCCTTTAAGTGGATCATCTTTTCTTTATCAAACTCACTCCAACATGTTCTGACATCTTTCATTTGCTAATAACAACTAATAATTGTATTACATTTTGTAATACAAACAATATTAACATTAATAATTACATATACATAACACATACAGTATGTGTGAATATATATATATATATACACACACACACACATTAAGCTACACACGTTTCTGCTTCTCTACAGTACAAAATATTTTATTTAGAGCAGAGCACATAGGTAAATATTGTAATAATTTTAGTGTTATTATTTAGTTATTTTCTATGATTTGCTATTCCAACAAACACTTGTGAAGTAAGTTCACAAAATCACCATTTGGAGTAGCTAGCTTGCTGCAAATTGTTGTCCATACTGAAAGCGAATGGGGAGAGTGGATCGTTGTGGAGAACGTTGATTGCAATGCTTTAGTGACCCGAGGAATCTCTTTTATTGTGGGCTCTTTGTGCCTCTCTCTCTCGCTCGCTCTCTCTCTCTCCACTGCTCTGTCAGACCATTCAGACGCAGTGGCAGCCACCTACATTATATCCTGGATAGGCAGGACATTCATGCCTTTTTAACCCATTGTCCTTGTCCCCGGGGCGAGAGCCTAGCCCGGGATGTGAGATCCCCAGGCCTGCATTGTGTTCCTCCGCGCTCTTCACACACCCGGCGGGGGGACTTCCTTTCTGGTGTCACCGAAACCTGTGTGGTGTAATCCTCTGCTCCCCGCTGAGCAGGATGGGAAGGTTATTAAAAAGTGCCTCTAATGTCTCGTTAATAAATCGCTTCCATTTTCCGCTTGATATCTATGTAATCGCGTTGGGAGTCTGGACGGGGGAGGAAATGTGTATCAACCGTTCCCGTATCTTGCAGTATCTAAGCTGCATAAAAATCCCGCCCCCCCCCTTCTTCCCATCCACACATATCGTAGATGTTAGAGTACAGGTCCATTACAGATGACAGCTGGTGACCCATCTCCTCGTGGGGCAAATCTATGGACCATTTGGGCCACATGAGCGCTGTGAGGGTGTCTCGGGGTCAACCTGTGAGGTGTTGATGCTGCTCTGATAGCCATGGGGGTGGGGGGGAAGTGCGGGTGGCTTTTTAAAAAACATGTCCAGTCCCCAGACTCGGGTCTTTTGGGTTAATGGTGTGCTGTTGCGTGACCCCTGTGGGTGTGCATGCGCTGCTGCTGTTTAGGTCTGTAAGGCAACGATTCTCTCTCTCTCTCTCTCTCTGGAGGTCTCTTCAGTTAGAGTGCTGCTGTTAAGAGGTTAGAGAGCAAGGGGTCCCCACAGCGTGGCAATACAAGCACTCTCCATGATGCGCTAAGGATTCTACTGCCTCTGATTGCCACAGTGGGACCCAGAGGTGAAGTCAGGGATGGTTTAAAACGGCTAGGGTAATCCCATTAACTGTGACTCCTCTAGGCTCCCTCTCTCTCCCAGTGTGTGTGTTGGTCTGTGTGTGTGTGTGTGTGTACGTGCGCGTGTGTGCGTGTGTGTTTTGACCTTAAAGACATTAGCCTGCCCTATGGGTCAGAGGCCAGAAGAAATTAAAACATGTGAAGCATTCATCAAATATAAGCGTCTCTTTTTCACAAGGAGCGATTAGTTTGAGTAATTACCTGTCACAACGAGCGAGTCGTCAAGCCCCAAATTTGGCCACGATCAACACTCTTGCACTAGTGATCTTATTTCTCGGTCCTTTGTTTTTTACCTCTGACATTCCACAAAGTTGCAAGTTGCAAATACTGTAAGTGCACTGTTGTTCATAACATAATGTTGTAGCATGTAACTCAAATGACAGCTGTGAGGGCTGCTGTTTAACTTTAGACTTAAGAATCTTTCCGTTAACACAGCGGAAATAAACCGCTCTTGTTAGCCAAATCAGCTCTGACAGTTTGGTGAGTTGGTGAAGAGCTAACGGATTATGGCAGAAATGACAAGCAGCTACAAATAGAAAACATGACCAACATGGCTGAAATGACAATACGCCTTCCGTTGATCTTGTAATTTGTCTCTCATTTTGGTGCACAACAATTAGCTTATATTCTCTCGCACCACATACACAAAGTAACAAGTGACATACGTGACAGCTGCTAAATTGTAATCACTTAGCTGATTTTAACAGCGGTGTTAAATGCTTGAAGATAGTGCTGATTATATGCTATATGCTACCAACGCCATCTCCATTATTTATAGCCAGTCAATCAATGCCGGGCTTTATCTGGGGAAATATTAAGTGGGGAAGAGAGCTACCAGTGATTTTGCAAATAAATATATATAAAAAACTTTACAGTGAAGGGGTCAAACGGCAATTGTAGGGACTAGAAGTTGAATATGATTGTTATCATAATGGAGTCTCTGATTGAGGGTGCAAGATTGAGTGTGGAAAAACTGCTGGTGGGTGGGATGTGGCTATCCACAGTGGTGCACGTTAGAATAGCATGTTGGGTACAGGAAGACAGCAAAAACAAATATTACTAGGATCGTCGACTTACCCCTGTGTAAAAACCAAGTGATGAGAAAAACTTTGGACTATATATTTTCTAGCCATTCGCCATAATCAAGAAATCAGCGGATGTGTTTTCTCCTGACAATCAATGGATCCGAACTGGACGACGAGTTCGTAATACACAGGTCACAATCAGCCTGGGTCCGCCGGCCTGCTTACCAATAGAATAGGTTCCTTTTCACCTTACCACCAATCTCTTCCTGCCTTCAATTAGTTTAAGTGTAAGGACTACATAAATACAAATACAAATCAGTTTTTTTTTTAATTAGGGATTTGCAATGTCCTGCATGTAGACTAATACACTGTTACAAGATTACTACTTAATATAATGTCATTTTCCTTATTGGAAACAATGTTTATGGAGGAAAATAATGTTTAATGGTCCGTAGCATGCAAGATGTAGGCTGTACATGTATAAAAGGGCACATTTAATAATCTTACTGTAACTAATTCAGTTAAGACAGATATTAGGAGTTATTGGTCTTGGGAACAAAATGCTCAATGTTTATTGATCAGTCTGAGGTCTTGTCTTTAACTGTAGATGAATCTAATTATGGTCCCTCTTCGTCTCTTCAGTTAACTGTCACCATGGGAACCCATAACCAGGTCCAGTAGACACACACACACACACGCACACACAACATAACATTAGGACAATTTATTTAGACTCCCACCTCCCTTTTCAGCCTAGTGATAAGCGCTCACAGTGCTGCCAAACCATTAGCATTTATGATGGGTAGAAGTTATATCAGTGCCGTGAAACATGCAGTGACATAGCTCATTCACCCACCAGGAGACTGGGGGCATAATGACCAGTGATGACCAGCGATAACGCTCCTCCTCATAAAAGGAAAGGAGGTTGTTCTTTCTGTATAATTTGAAGGCAAGGGCCCAAGATTATTTTGAGGTCATTTGAAATAGTCTGTTATTTTTAATAAAATGTATACCTTTCTTTCTTTCTACCATGAGTCAAGAAATGTTGTCAGCTAGAACTGGAATAACTCATTACTCATTAAAGTTGAGTATAAATAGATTAAGACTAACATGTTTGCTTATACATACAAGTCCCTACAGACATGGTTATTGGATTAAATCACCATTATGAGCTCAGTTTGTGTTGTAGGGGGAGTTAAACGGTTGCTTTTGAATTTACAGTATGTTTAGATTGAATGTCTGTATTTTTCCCTTTCAAGTTTCTCTGCTGCTGCCGGTAAGGTCAGTGATCAGGGCTCACATGCAGCTAAAGCCAGATGTTCTTTGATAACAACATTAACCAAGTAGATTTAGTTTCACGAAAAGATTTCACTACATTAAAAAAATAAAGGTCGACAAAAGGACTTGACACCACCAAGATAACAGGAAGATCTCAAGTCAACTGGCAGTCTATTGAGCTGAACAGAGATGTTGACAGACAAGAGGAGAGCAAAGAGCACAGCGTTGAGAGGTCTGGCATCAACATGCCATCTAAACAGCACCGCTGTGTAATTCCTCTGCCAGTCTTTCTTCTGTCAGGGGAAAAAAACCTTCACAAAAAACACACGCAGGCCACGTGAGCACACACACACACAAACACACATGCGTTCATGCAGACAGTTGACTCTAATGTATGTACTGTACACACACAAACGCACACACACACACACATGTGCGTACAAGCAGACAGTTGACTCTAATGCATGTACTGTACACACACACAAACACGTGCGTACATGCAGACAGGACAGTTGACTCTAATGCATGTACTGTACACACACACAAACACACACGTGCGTACAAGCAGACAGTTGACTCTAATGCATGTACTGTACACACAAACACACACACACACACACACACACACACACATGCGTTCATGCAGAAAGTTGACTCTAATGTATGTACTGTACACACACACACACACACACACACACGTGCGTACACGCAAACAGTTGACTCTAATGCATGTACTGTACACACACACACACGCACGCACGCACGCACTCAAACACACACGCACTCACACACTTCAGGCTTTGTTTAGTCTGTGAATTTGCCCTGGAGCATGTAAGTGTTCAGGGACTCTCCTATCTTCAGTGGGGCTCAGGGAAAGTCGTTTGAGTTAGAAATTTTCGTTGGCAAGTGCAACACTTCATCAAGGGTGAAGACCCCTGGGCTATCAGAGATGTATCAGTCAGCCTGATAAAGCCCTCACCCTGGTCCCTGCACAGCAACATCCCATTGTAAATAAAAGCAGCAGAAAAGAGGCCTTTGTCACTGTTTATCTGGGCTTCTTTTCTTCCTCGTCCTTGATTTCCTCTTCAGAAAATTGATGCACCCTTAAATTGAAGCAGAGGGTCTGACAGGTAATGGTTAGTGTGATAACTGCTCAGATTTCATCAGACGGAGCTTCTTCTTCTTCTTCTTTATCTCTCTCTCTCTCTCTCTCTCTCTCTCTCTCTCTCTCTCTGTCTCTCTCTCTGTCTCTCTCTCTCTCTCCTTTGTGTGCAATTGTTGGAACTTTCAGCTAGATTACCTGTCATCCAGTGCATCAGATAAAAATGCAGAGCTGTGGAGATACAGCCAACAGTGGAACAGATAGGAAGGGAAGGATCTGGATGAGAGAGCACTGGAGGTGAAGGGAACAGCGGGGTACAAATTTACGCAGTTTATCTAGATAGCGTGGCACAATACACCATATTATTATGGTCACAATCACACACCGTTTTGTTTAAGTACAGCGGATCCCTGTGTGTGATTTATATTATGTGATTTTTGACAGAGCATGTCCCACATAAGATATATAAATAGCAATTATAGTATAGCAGAAATAAAATATCTGCTACTGAAAAGAAACTGGGCTGTGTAATTGGAGATAATGGGCTGTCTTAAAGTTGCTGAGTACAGTTTCTTATATCAATTCTTGAATAAAAATGTGTTAACAGTAAGAACTACAGATTTGATAAAAAAATTATTTTGTGTTATATTACTGTTTTAACATGCAGCGTACATTTAAATGTTTTTACCAACATAAAATGTAATCCTGGTATAATCTGCTTTCATTTAACGGGTCATTGATTCATCAGAGACCACGCAGTGAAAGTCTCAAAGAAGTCAAACCGGCATTTCTCCCCCCCCCCACCTCGCTTATCAATGTTATGGTAACCAATAACGCTGAAATCTTTGGCAGATGTGTGACAGCAATTTTTCTACCGCTATTATAGCATTATAAACACTCGACTAGAGTTACATAAAACATGCATATTTTTCACTGGGAGATTTTCTGACGAGAGAAATAGCTGTGCTGGCCTTACAATGCATTAAGTATTTCATCCTTTTTAGATGGTTAAATTGTGCATGAAATGTTGCTGGCACACGGTTCTGCCGAGCTGGACTGATTAGACAACATCTGTTACATTGGGAGAAATCTGTGTTGTTTCTAATTAGCTGTCAGGCTGCTGCTACGTCGGGCCTGATGGTGCCGGAGGTCGGCCACAGGTTCCTCTGCTTGTCCTGTCACCTGCTCATAGCCCCCCCCCCCTCTTTTCCTCCCCCGCTCCCCCTTATTCTCCCTCACGCGCACACACACAAACACACAGCCACGCAGCCATCAGCTGTAATTAGAGAGCAGGGTCCATACAAAGGAGCTATCTGGGAGCCAGCCTCCAGCCCATCTGTGCGAGACCGTCATCAACGAGCTCACGACTCCTCCAACACTTGGGGCCGCTCCCGAGCTACGGGCCCCCGCATGCTGATTGTTTGATCACAAACCGGAGCCCTCAAACTTTATTCCCAACACCAGCGACCAACAACAGCCCCCACCCCCCCAAACTTCCCCCCCAAACACCCCCACAAACCTTCTTTTTCGCTTCTTTCTGCACAGAGAGAAAATCTATTACAACCAGGCTAATTTATCTTCCTTTAATAAGGCGCAGACATCAGTAAATATTAAATACACTCCAGGCAGGAATAGACAACGCCGTTACCACATATTGACAAAAATGCAGACTTAGAGGGATTGGATTGAGCTGAAATCCATATGGACAAATTAACAGACAAACAAATATAGCGGCTTCAAAGAGACAGATGATATGGATGGTGCTCTGAGTCAAGTACTTAATGTCTTTTCGGTGTAATGTTTCTGTGTAAGCTACAACTGTCAAGAATACTATTTCAAATGAACTAAGCCGCACTAACATGGAAAAAGCTGGAAAAGAAAAAAAATAAAGGATTTGTTTATTTTTTTAGAATTCCGTTCTATATTGTATTTTACTGTGTGCATTTTTAATTTTCTCAGTGCATTTTACTTTGTGGTGTTTTATGCAAAGTTCCTCTATTCATTTCTATAAAAAGAACACTGCATCTCATGAGAGGATTTTTGTTACCGTAGAGACCAAAGCATCAATTTAGTAGGTTAAATCCCAGTTAAGGCATTTGAACATTTAATGTGGGGGGGTAAAAAACTATTAATATTCAATGCTTTTGCTGAATATTAGGCATACACGTGTCACTTTTCCTACGTTGATCAAATAAGCCTAACCCACTGAAGTCAATGAGTCCACACAAAGAGTATTTGTTATTTTATACATTGCCTCAAACCACGCAACCTACTCCATCATTTTAAAAAGCAATAAAGCACAGTAAACCTCCCCATTTCCTTCCTTAAGTTTCTAAGTCTGGCTTTATCTATTATCATGTCATACAGGCAGACAGTGTACACATCTGTCCCCTTTGGCAGTCTCTGACAGGTTAAACTTGGTAGCCAGCCAGACAAGGGGAGGAACTGCCGGTCATTGTAAGAAGTTTCCCTTAAGTGGAGCCTTAAGGCAGCAGATGAGACACAAAGATAATGTGAACATAATGTGAATTGATTAACACTGACAGCAAACCATACCTGGAAAATGTTTTGGCCATCATGCAACCAATAGAGAGGTACTGTATATGCGGATCACCACCATCAAACAGTTTCTAATTTTAGATGCCTCCAGCCTGGCAGCTGACAGGACGACTTAACTGTAACATGATTGCTTTTCATTCTATTATGTAAAATGCCAAAAACATATGCTCTAGTCGTGATCTAGGCACTAAACCTTTAATTCCATAACAAATTCAACTCAATTTGCATTATGTGGATGTGTTTTTACTTGGCAGTTAAAAAGGGGATAATATCAATGCAGGTAACGACATTTTAATTTTGTTGTCTCTTGTGTTTTCTGTGCCGTTCAAATTCCTCTGCTGTCCAAGCTCAGCTTTACTTCGCTTCCATTTGGCACATCCAACAACGCCACAACTGGGAAAATTAAGCCATTAGCCCCAATAATGTATCAGAACTTAGAAGAAATAGTTAATAATCATTATATTCACCCATCGTGTTTGTCCATTAAATATTTATTCATAACAAATTATTTATCACTCTCCTTTGTGTACATGCCCCCATCTTAAGGTTGCTATTCCATTAGATCTTAGTTATGTTGTTTTCTAAATATTTTCTAAAATTACATTAAACTTTGACGAGAAAACTCTTAGTGCACTATCACATCAACAACTTTTCTATGAAAAACAACGAAACAAATCAAATTGGCAAAGTATGTGAAATCTAACCCCAGAGCCTTTGACACCACTGTATGTCAAAGTATTTCTCCTGGTGGAAAGATGGTGGAGAAAAAGAAGAAAATGACAAAATTATGTCTTAGGAGTAGATGCAAGGTTGTTGCAATTCTGCCGGGAGCAAATCAGGCAGAAGAAAAACAGTCTGTGACCAAGAATGACAGGCCTGAGAGAATGTCACAGCAATTGTGGGGCCATCACTAGCAAGGGATGATGGGTGATTGCTTTGCGTTCCGTGGCAAGTCCATCGTAGAGGACATTGCGCACCCTTGCTCATCTATGGCCCAACCTTTTGGCGCTGACATTTAAAGTGTTGATTTTGGAGCACTTATGCTAATTGTTGTAATTTTCCTGATGAAGCGCCATTCTGATACCTTGATGTGGCCAAGATAGTTTTACATTTTCTATGTGGTCCTCTTTGCCATTTGCACTGTGTAGTGTCAGCTCAAAGTGCTACTGAAAGCAGATAAAATTGCAAGCAAATTGCATCAGATTGCCAACATTGTGAAAAGGTAAATTGCTTGCAAATCTATTTAAACCACTGCCCTATTTTCATCAGCTACGGTACTTGGTATTCATGATTGCTTAATTGGCGACCTTTTGTATTGTGTAGTGCTTTATGGTGCGATGGAAAGCGATCTTTACCAAACCAATTACCCTTTTTTTCTTCACTACTACATTAGAGATGTGATTGCAACAGCTAGTCTTTTGTAAATGAACTTTTTGATTTCAGTGCGGTTATATTTCACTGATAAAGAATAATGTGGAATTTGTTTGAGGTCTTTGTAGAAGGGACTGATAAAGAGCTGGACTCTCTTGGTTGTTCCCTGTGTCTGTGTGACAGTTAGAAGTCCGTGCTAACCTCGCAAGCGAGAGAGATCTGTCAAAAGATATTTTATCAAATTGTTAATAACCAGTATTTAACTTCTATTACATTAGCATGTGATAATTTGTGTCAGTTTTAGTTATTGGCTGTGCCAGTCAGTTAGTGGAAACATGGTTTGCCAGGGGACACAATACAAATGAAATCAACATTCCAAATGTTAAATAATCCAGACTACACACAAAATCAATGTTGGCATGTCATCAGAGGCCAGATTACAAACAACATGAACTGCTGCATTTGACTTGCATTCAATAGGTGAAATTATGCAATTGTGCTCAGAAGATTGTGGATTAGGACCCCCAACATGTATCTTGGTTTCACCTTGATGAAAACGAGAATTAAGAATCCTCAGACCCCTAGTAGATGTTGCTTTATTTTTTTGCTAAATGTTTCCCTTTCCTGACATTTTCGAATCTCCTTTTACGTCTGAAACACGTACGACAATGTAAACCTAGGGGTACCGCTGGGGTAACCTGCATTCAGATAAACACGTGAATTAAGGAGATTTTCACGTCACTGTGAAAATTAATGGGATGTTAAATGTAGCCTGGTGCCTTTGCACTCTTAGCTCAACGTTTGCTAAGAGATTATAGTCTGGAAACTCTGATCGCTTTAGCGTTCGCGGAGCCACTCTGGATGGCAGGCTGACCATTCAGCAACAATTGGGTTGCTAAGGGCGGAGAGTTTGTTTGGAAGTGCTAAATAGACAAGAGTAAATAGAGCTAAATGAAGCAACGTAAACCTCTGTAGCAATGCTGATTGGATAAAGACTGCTCCAATAGTTTCAAAATGAACCAGAGGTCTACGCCCATTAGAATGCAAAGATTGTAAACAATCACCAATAGACTCTGTCCAGTGAATTTTGTGTCTAGTAACACCAGGTTATGCAAAATGTGAAGGAGAATGAAAACACATTAAATCTCCTGGAACAAATGTCTGCAGCACCATCAGTCACATGGACCACTAATGGGACACCATGTAATTCACGTCACTTAAAGGTAGGGCCAGTCAGTCTTGATAATTTTGAGCTCAAATCAAAACAGCATCATCCCCCGGTCCTCCGCGGTAGCACCTCACACATCAAAATGCATTGTGAAGCAAAGCGTAGTGCTACGGATTTATTGATACGAGCGGTGTTCGCCACTTTGTTTATGTTCCTATTTACAGAGCCAGGGCTGGGTAGAAGGAGCATCAGATATTTCTTTCAAAACAGTAGAACAGCAGGTTATAGCAATATGTGAGGAGATGTATGTTGAATTTGACAAAAAGTGTATTAGCTTGCATTTAGCTTGCAATAGCTTGCAATAGCTGACAATCAACAACCTTTAATCCACAAATGTTCCAACATAATAAAATAATGTCTTTACCCAGTTGGCCCACATAAAAGCATATAATACATACATAATATCTATAAACAGATATTGGCATATGAATGCAGAATCTGTAGACAAATGCGAATATTTTGGAATCAAAAGTGTCCTGGATTCCATTTGTAGTCTGTTTCTAGGCTGAGTAGTATTGACCAATCACGTTTGGGCTACAGTAGCTTTTGTTGCATGCAGCTGAACAGTCCATTGGGGAGCAAAACAGGCTATTATCTGACAACTCTCAAGATTAGCCGGATTCAACTCCATTTTACCGTGTCAAGTTTCTAATCGGACTGTAAACAATGTGTGGAACAGGAACTCTTGGACCAGATGCCTGCTGGCTATACCAGAACCACCAAAACTACAGCCCCTTGCACCAAAGAGGTATATCGTTGTCATACCGATAGCCTGCAATAGCCGATCGGGTTCAGAGATATACACAATCCCCTTCCTAAATGGTCTCAGTATTGCCAAATTGAATGTACCAATCTACTGTCACTCTGCTCATCTCTTCCACCAGAGGGGCCAAAATAATTAACCCTCGATTAACCCACCAGGCCAGAGTGCAAGGTAATGGCCCCCGCTAATGGATGTGCATGCCCGGTGCCAGGTATCACTGACTCTCGCTGGCACAGTTAACTCCATCCGTAGGGGAGGATGACAGCATGACCATTTCTGTACAGCTGGCATCCATGTGCCACTCTGCCAGGCAGGGATAATGCCCAGCCATGCCCATCCCTGTAAACTCAACAGGAGCACTGCTCTCAGTACTTGTCTCTATCTTGAGAAACACGCAGAAGGAATGTTCAGGGGAACTGGAGTTATACGCTAATTGTCTAGAAAGGACAGAATTAGACTAAATTAGAAAAGTCTAAATTGCCATCACTTTTCATACTGCCAGGATAGAAATGTCTTCATTGCTCATTATTGCATGGTTAGCTACATGCGCTGGCATGAAGATGCTAAATTAAGTAAGACTGGCAGTGCAGATGCTAAAACACTATTTCTACAAAATAAGCTTTGAGTAATATAAGGAAAAACAGACCACAATCTGTTGTAGATAAATGACAGTTTGAGTTAAACAACTCAGCGTTCTTAAGGTGTCAAATTTATTAAAACAAAATAAATAATAATAATAATAATAAACTTTATTTGTATAGCACCTTTCATACACAATGTGCAACTCAACGTGCTTTACA
>JAODUK010000008.1:2386354-2425033 GCA_027564635.1 Typhlichthys eigenmanni | reverse complement strand
GTCCCTTGCTGAAGCTGCTGCCCCCGCGACCCGACTCCGGATAAGCGGGAGAAGATGGATGGATGGATGGATGGATGTCAGGTTAATACCCCTGGCCCCCAAGACACCACTGTTTTTTTACATTTACAGCATTTATCAGACACTTTTATTCAAAGCAATATACAAGAAGAACACTTGTGAATTGCTGAATACGTTATAAACCAATCATCGTAAGCAGTTTCTCTATAGTGTAAACATACAGTATAATAAACAGTGCAGATTATACTGTAACTCGATCAGGTGCACAAAAAATCGATTCCTGACACACTACCTTGTTTGTGTGCAGGTATGTTGCCAGCTGGATTGACACACGCACACGTCAAACAGAAAGGGCCCATCTCACCATCCTGTTTGACAAATATGTCCCTCGTTGCATAGAACAGATGAGAAACGGGTTCAAGACCATCGCTCCCATCACTGAGAACTCCATGGTGCAGGTACTCCATTTACAAGCACGTTGTGTTTTTTTTGTTGGGTGGTTTGAGTGTTGACATTGAGATTTTATTTTATTTTATTTTGTACCTCAGACTCTCTGTGCTTTGCTGGACTGCCTACTAACTCCACAAAACGTCCCATTTAACTCTACGCGCGAGCTATATGAGACTTACTTCACCTTTGCCTGCATCTGGGCTTTTGGCGGGGCTTTGCGTCAAGATCAGGTATTGAAAGCAATGTACTGTATGCAGACATCCTGCTGGAACTAATTTACTGTAAAATGCTGGAGATGCTGGAGAGTTGGGATGTCTGCTGTATGTGAATATACATTTTCTTGACATTATGATCGAATAGTTGACACATACTATACACCTGGTTGTGTAACTGATATTCACATTGAACCATGAACATCTGTGTTCTTAGCTGCATGACTACCAGGTGGATTTCAGTCAATGGTGGACCAAGGAGATGAAGACGGTGAAGTTCCCCGCACAGGGGACTGTGTTCGACTATTACATTGACCCCCTGACCAAGCGTCTCCTGCCCTGGAGTGACGCAGTGCCGTCCTTCGTCATGGACCCAGACGTGCCGTTGCAGGTGACGCCGTCACGAGGGCCAAGCTCCATTAACCGAAAACTTTGGAAAGAAGAAAATGCGAAAATGCGGATTTTCCTTCTTTCGAAAACAATAACCACAAAACAAACAATGTAGTCATATTAAAAATGCACACACGCCTCGCTGAACATAATGAGCGGGGGCAGCGCCACATCACAGGGTTATGGCAGGGGTCCTAGCATGGATGATAGGTTTGCCCGCTGGTTCTGATTGCCGTCTGCGGCACCCCATACCAGAGTGTGTGGGGGTGACGGCATCAGCACAGAGCCTTGAGCCATCACCCACGCTCTATTGTCTTCCTTTGTGCTTCCGCGTACAGCTGCGAATTCTCCAAAGACTCTTGCTGGGCCATAATTAGTGGGGTTTTGTTCCGAGAAAATGATGCTATTATGACAGAATAGTTGCGGTGTACTGGGGATATACAAGAAATTATAAATCATGAACAATTCACTGCACACACGTCTGTCAGTAAAATCACACTCGGAGAAAGCCGTAATAACCATGTGTGTTGCTGCTTTCGATCTTCCCGCTGTTCCTGTGATTGCAGGCTGTTCTCGTGCACACGCCTCAAACCGCGCGCCTGCGGTACGTGCTGGACGTGCTGGCGGAGAAGGGACAGCCGCTGATGCTCGTCGGGAACGCCGGCGTCGGCAAGACGGCTCTCGTCAGAAACAAGTTGGAGTGTCTGCCGGAGAGTTACGCCGCCGTCAAAGTTCCCTTTAACTACTACACCACCTCCCTGGCCCTGCAGAGTGAGTGGGTGGGATGATGGCAGAGGAGTGCGCTCTAGTGCCATCTGCTGGTTCTTTTTCACAGAGAAAAGGGAACTTATGGCCCCAAGTTTGTCCCTTATTGAAGAATTATATGTAAGATGATAGCAAAAACATGAAATGGTGATTAATATATTGAAAATATAATATATAAACTACAGTATTTGGCAATATTAAAAAGCAATTGTAAGCTAATAACATTTAGTCGTTCTGTTAGCGTGCTGAAAAAAAAAGAAGAGTCAGGTGTTTGTTTCTACACAGCCCTGTCTCTGTAAATAGGCGAGCAAATAAAGTGGTGCAGACTCAACGATATCCTCGCCTTCGCTGTGTGTATCCAATGTGTGGGGCAGAGTTCTGAGAGAGCACCTTATCATGAGGTGTTTTTATTTTGAAAGAGTGTAAATATCAACAAGCTTTCTCCAGAATCAGAAAAATGGAATAAGTTCATATTAAATGTAGTAATAAAAAATTGATTACAAAAAAAGTGATAATTTGTTATATTGTTGTTATTTGCTTTGTCTCTCAGCGGAGCTGGAGCGACCGCTAGAGAAGAGGGCAGGCAGGAGCTATTCCCCCGCAGGCAACAGAAGGCTGGTCTACTTCATAGATGACTTCAACATGCCAGCAGTGGACACCTATGGAACAGTGCAGGCTCATGCGCTTATACGCCAGCATCTCGATTACAGACACTGGTGAGGAGCCGCTAGGTGCTGTCTGTCACGATTCCCTCACTGTTTATAAGACACAATGAACGTGCCTGAAGCTAGCGGGAACCTCTGGTGCTGAGAAATGAATACAGCGCGCCTTGTGCCAAAACCTGCAGTTCATCGAATGGCCACTTGAGGCTGGCTGCCAAAGGGAGTCAATTCTCATAGACTCCAATTTTAAAGTTTCTGGTTTTACAGCAATAAAAAAACAAACAAACATGTTTACAGCCTGGTTGGGTCTCTATAGATAGTGTCCCTGTGAGGTTGTGTGAGCGGTGATGGTACATAACTAAGGCAACTCACTTGAAAGTCCATGTAATTATTCAGCAGCAGGCGTCAGGTAGCACTCAGGCCTAACAGAAACCTGTTAACTGAAAGTAAATAATATTCACAAAAACAAATAACTGAATGTCAAAGACACAGGAAACAGAAAAATAAACTACCTTAGGCAAAGCCCAGGAAGGCTTGAATCATTTATACACGTCTATTTAGGTTTGGGTCGCGGAAGTGCACGTATAGCTGAGTATAAGTGAAGATTACCAATTCACCTTATAACAAAAATAAAAGAATGCTCACTGCAAATAACTATTTGACTGTATCTTACATAAAATACAGATATACTTTATCAAGGTAAATATATATATATATATACAGTATATATATTTATCTATATATATAGAGGGCACAGGCTAGCCCAGTGACAGTCCCTGTTCATGATAACAGTACGGCGGGGTGAATGTCTTTATAACTCATCAGTTTAAAATGTATCATATTATAAGAATAGAGGGGCGTTACATGCAGAGTCAGGTGGCATAGATGGCAACGACCAGAGCCAGCACAGCGCAGTATTCAACCCTGTTCTTGAGAAAAGCTATGGGTGACATCACAGAGGGTTTGTCCATTTATATATACAGTCCATGGTCCAAACAAACCTGTATCCCTTCTTCCCGTCTATCATAGGTACGACAGGCAGAAACTGTGTCTGAAGGAGGTGCATAATACCCAGCTGGTGGCATGTATGAATCCAACTGCTGGAAGCTTTAGCATTAACCCACGACTTCAGGTAAAAAAATACAATGTTATGCCAGTGAAACCTCTTGTTTAGCTTTAAATGTGTACTTAAAAGAGGATGTTGGTGTAATGAATGTTTTCTTTCTCTTCTCATTGCCCTTGCTGGCAGGGTTACACACATAAGCACGCAGTGCACTGTACTGTAGCTTGGCTGGTTTAACAATCTATGCAGCAATGTCGGGTTGCTGGCCCCCAAAATTGTTTCAACAGTGTGGCTAATGATAATGAAATGTTAATGGAAATAAGGTATAATTGGAAGTTGACAAAGGTGACAAAGGAGCCCAGACTGTTAAAGCATATCTGAATGTTTTTTTCCAACCAGTATTTGACCCTATAACATCACCATGACTGTCACAAAGACTTACAAAGACAGGTTATACTTACTTACAGTTTCATGTTACGGGTAAGAGTCTACTGTATGTAAAAATTAATTTTGTGTATGTGGTGCAATTGCTGAGATGCAACATCATTTGTTGCCAGCAGAAAACAAATTAATTTCACGTGTGTTCGAATGAGCAAAATAAATACAAAGAAGAAATCAATCTTTCACTTGTGAGCTTTCAGTGACGTTTTTCAAGGAATGAGTAGGTAGCAAAAGGAAAAAAGAGAGATATACACTTGACGCCGTTCTGAATGTTGTGTTGCCTCCCTTTTGGCTTCCACAGAGGCATTTCTCAGTGTTTGCCGTACACTTCCCGTCAGTCGAAGCCCAGTCTTCCATCTACAGCCAGATCCTGAACGGTCACCTAAGCCGCCATCTTTTCCCACCGCCGGTTCAGAGGAGCGTTAGCGCTGTGGTGCAGGCGGCTGTTTGCCTCCACCGCAAGATGGTGAACAACTTCCTGCCCACCGCCTTAAGGTTCCACTACATATTTAACCTCCGTGACCTTTCCAGTGTTTTCCAGGTAACATTCACTACAGCTTAATGATTTTTGTGATACTTATTCACTAATTAATTCATTTATTTATTCTGAGCTCAAAGCGCTGATAAAAAAACGGTGTAACTGAACAGTGTAATTGCTATTCCTTAAGTGGATCTAATACATAATACGTATCCCATGTCTGTTTTAATATGTGCCATGTTTAAATATCTTTAACTTTGTTAACGGTGCGCTATCTTGGCTGGGACTCCGATGTCTTGCTCAAATAAAGGTTAATAAAATAAATACGTGCTCAACAGATGAACAGGATATCACTAGATATCACTATTGGGTGAGATGCTGGTGTGATTGTCAAATTAGAGAACATCTTCCACTGCACTGTATGTCTCTGGCTAAAGGGTCTGCTCCTGGCCATGCCTGAGACTGTGAGAGAGAGTGCGGACATGGCTCTGCTGTGGCTCCACGAATCCTGCAGGGTGTACAGAGACAGGCTGGTGGATGCCAAAGATATGCATCTGTTCCATAAGCTGCAGCAGGACACCTTGCAAGAATGCTTTGAGGTGACCAACATCATGTGGCAAAATATGTATTGTAGACCGTTAAAATAGACACATTAATATTCTATAGATTTTGTGATACAAGTACCGTTGATTTTTTTGTCTCTTAATTTATTAAGCATTTAAATAATTCCATAATGATTTAGCCTATATGACCATGCATTACAGTACTTTACATTACATGCATGCATGGCGTGTTTAGCCTCCAGTCGCAGTGGATGCTGCATGAGACAATATAGCTGTATGTCAGTCGCTAGGTATCTTTATGAGACAGCAGATGAACAATGGCTACAGGTATCTTTATTTCTGAATCTATATTTAGTGAGGTCACGTCATATTCTCGTTTGCAAACTATCGACTGTTTGTCATAGCTTGTTTGTCTGATCTGGACCATTTTCTGCAGGTCCAGCTCTGCATAACATGTCTGGAAGGTGCCGACAACAGTCCTCAGTTTCACATACTGTATGCTAGCTGAGGACTGTGGTATTAGGGCTGTGTATTGGCAAGAATTTGGCTGGCCATACGATACACTACACTAGTATACGTATCACGATACAGGGGCCACAATTTGATATAAAAAGCATCTTTCCTCTCTTTTGAGGGTAATGTATTATTGTTAAATGTATTTTGTTAAATCGATACAGTGTTTTAGAGAATTTATACAGTATCTCGCAACATAATATTGCGATACTCTGATGTATCGATATTTTCTTACACCCCTATGTTGTTAAGTGATGACTGAATGCTGAGTCAATAATCTGTATAAGTAATTGAGTATAAGTGCCCTCATTGACCCATAGCTGTTGGAATGTGACTTCAAATGGACCAATTGCCACTTATTTACTGTAGGTTATACTGTTATTGTTGGAATGTGACTGTCATAGACTTAAACGTGTTCTAATATTGTTACAATACATCTAATAGTTTTTTTGTGGCTCTTCCCCCCCACGCAGGGAGTTGAGGTGCCACAGCAGCCCCTACTTTACTTCCGCTTTTACCAGCGGGGAGAAGAGACCTTCTACAGCCCAGTGAGAGACTGGTCTGTGCTTCGGACAGGGCTGAATGAAGCTTTGGAGAGTTACAATGAGCTCAATGCAGCCATGGACCTTGTGCTGTTCGAAGATGCCGTGCAACACGTGTGAGTCAACGTAGTAATTATGATCCAAAATAGAATTAGCATCTCAAATTATTAAGGTAAATAAAAGAAACAAGCAAGATTAATGAAACGCTGTATTTCCGCTCGACCGGGCATGTAGGGGCGTTTCCAATAAATAATAATATTTGTACAAAAGAATAAAATTGCTTATTAAATTGAGAAATGTAGTAATCAAAGGCTGTATTGTTGTCAGCTGCCGGATTAGTCGAATCTTGCAGTCTCCGGGGAGTCACGGCCTGTTAGTCGGGGTCGGGGGCAGTGGCAAACAGAGCCTGACTCGCCTGGCTGCCTACATTTCCTCCGTGGAAGTCTTCCAGATTACCCTGACTTTGGGCTACAGCTTTCAGGACCTGAAGGTAAATGTTATGCCAATTACAATGCCTGTTTAACGCTGTATAATGTTTCACTTATGGATTTCTAGGGGCTACCATGAACGACAACCTTTTAAGGAGGCAGAGTTGTTGTAATTAATTAACAAAGATCAACGTTTATTTTCGACAACATTCCACGGATCAATAGGTCTACTAGCTGCATACAACATATTGATTTAACTCAAATGCTCCCACATATCCCCTGATTCTAGTAAAGATCATTGTCAGATTTTATTAAAGGAGCTTGGTAAATATTTAAATGTACAAGTATGATAAATAATTATTGCCCATTCAGTCATAGTATATTTACCATTGTTGGCCACCTGCTGTAATAGGAAACTGTTAAATTCACACTTAATGGAACCATCTGTGTGTGTGTCTGTGTTTCTGTGTGTGTGTGTGTGTGTGTGTGTGTGTGTGTGCGTGTGTGCGTGTGTGTGTGGCTTTGTTAAGGCGGATTTAGCAAGCTTGTTCCTGAAAACCGGATTGAAAAATCAACGCATAGCTATGCTCCTAACTGACTCACAAATACGCGAGGAGCGCTTTCTGCTCATTATCAATGACCTGCTGGCATCAGGTGAGAACTAAAATATCAATATCGATACAATGTCAAACAGACACACTCGATCTGCGGCACGGGGGGACTGTATTACACCTATGAGAAGGTCTGCCTTTTGTCAAGCCGCTTTTACAGTGCGAGCAACTCACACATGGAATAGTTTACCTAATGTGACACGTACATGGCTAACAGAGAATCAAGTGTGTCACCAGTTGATATGATCTTTTACATGAATTAGATAATGTGCAGTATTGTACCATTATTAGTATGTAATGTATGTGTGTATGGGTATCATGTACAGTACATGTATGAGTGTATTCAAGTATATCTTGTGCTCGAGTGTTTGTTTTTACATATGTATACTATCTATATGATGTTACCTGTTTTAATGTGTATTTTGTGTATTTGGCTTTACACCTGCCCAGGGACTACAGTCAAAAATGAACATGTATGGCTTAACTGGCACATTTACAGAAATGTTTATTAATGTGTACTGTCCCTGCTAACATTAATAACTGAATAAAGCAAGAATCAGCCTAACAGGTCTAACAGTCCTGGCTCATATTTAACATGTCAGTATTGCCATGTTGATTCAATAGCATATTATATGCTGCAATTATTGTGCATTCATGTCGGGTCGCAGTTCTTTTCAGGTGAACAGAAGTCTGTGAATCAATTTAGCATGTGTGCGTGTGTGTGTGTGTGTGTGCGTGCGGGTGGGTGCAGGTGGGTGTGTGCGTGCGTGTGTGTGTGTGTGTGTGTGTTTGAAAACCATTTGATTATGGTTTATTTTTGACATATTTCCGTTAGGCGAGATTCCTGATCTCTTCAGCGAGGAGGAGGTTGAGAGAATCGTAGCTGGGGTGAGAGCTGACGTCCGGGCCTCAGGAATACTCGACACCAGGGAGAACTGCTGGGGATTCTTCATGAATCGAGTTCGTCTACAGCTCAAGGTTTGAGCTCCCTGGACGATTTGAACTCAGTGCTTAGTTGAACCCATGTTTTTCTCTTTGAAAAGAATAATAATACATTTCCCTATTACTGTAGTCTTTGATCATTTTCTATCAGTATGAATACTGTATGTGAAATCAGACATTATACCAAGTGAAATGACTAACAACCAGACAGTTAGGGCTACTGTAATCCTTCATTACAAACAGCAGTCACTGCAACATGTTTCACTGTGTCTTCACAAGGACACAAGTGGTGCCAAACGTTATTGGCAAGTAAAACAAACGGACCGAGACATACTTGTTTGGAGCTTGAAGGAAGGAGATTCTCGTCTCATGAATTTGTGTGCAACGAATGTGGCCCCAGCTGATGTTTTGGGCCAGGGCGCCTAGTTGAGTCTCCATCTGCTCAAGCCAACTGGGACTCCTGGCTGCCTGGACGCCTTCCAGGGAGACGGAAGGAGTTGGAGAACAGCCGTGCCCCCATTACCCCCCCCCCCCCCCACCCTCCCCCTATGTTTTGGTGTCTGACCGTATGAGCACTTGGCTTCACGCACCGCTTGTGTACGTGCACGTGTGTGTGTTTGTGTTGAGCGAAATGGGCCACAAATGCCTCTGTGTGTTGTGTTTGTTATTGTTTTTGTTTATGTTTACGTTTGCCGCTATTCATCCATTCCGCGCAATTTCCCTTCCCCGCCCCTAGGTGGTGCTGTGCTTGTCGCCAATGGGCAGTGCGCTCCGCGTGCGGGCGCGCCGCTTCCCCGCCCTGGTACACTGCACCACCGTGGACTGGTTCCACGAGTGGAGCCAGGAAGCCCTGCGGTCTGTCAGCTACAGGTTCATCCAGCAGATCGAAGGCATCGAGGTGAGACCAAGCACTGCTCTCTGTATAGCTAAAAAGACCCAAAGCGTACACGCTTAATGTCACCATTTTCTCTCTCGTGCTAATTGCAGAACCGTGTGACGTATCGTGTACGATATGTGTACAGTATATGCACGTGGCCCACACAGCATTTGTCTTGGTCTTGATCTGTGAAATCTAGACAAGATCGTACACAGTTCCTTCTTAACATGCCCTGTTTGCAATGTGCTCGTCTCTATAATGAGATTTTAAAATAAACAACTAAACAGTAATTTCAGATGTACTAACTCCTTGTAGATCCCTCATCATTAGCCGTGTGCACACTGCAGATGAATCGCCGCTCGCATTCCTGGAAGCGCCAGGAACAGGATGTCATTGTTTTCCCTCATGGCGGTGGAGTGATCACAACCCATGATCATTTATGTTAATGAGAGCCGAATGATTGATAAGCAATAACGAGCCTCTCAACAGGCGCAGCTGTCACACCAGAAAGTGCCATCACACTGCCATGTGACCATGTGCCAGGCATACAGTGTGTGTGTGTGTGTGGATGTGTGTGTGTGTGCGTGTGTGTGCGTGTGTGTGCGTGTGTGTGCGTGTGTTTTAAAAGCCAGTGCAATGCTACAATATCAATATCAGGTTGTTTACTTTGTTTAAGAGTCGGGGAAATCAGAAATGAAATGATCATTTATTTAAGGTTAAAAATGCACAGCCCACTAATAGCTGATCCAATCAATGAGAAGTTCTCTGGCGTCTCAACTGCACAGAACACGCGTTTGTCAAAAAGCATTATGTCAGATCTTAATTAATAATGATTTTTCCTTCGGGGTACTTGACCATTAGAAATAGCCTGTTGTGACTTATGCTCAGGTTTGATGCTTGTATTCTCTGCTCATTTGTTCTTGCTTTAATTGATCGCTAACAGTATGATTAATGGATGCGCTGAGTCATTGATCGCACTATGATAAATAACACACAGCAGGACTATGGTACACCAGCCCCTGTGTATGCTGTTGAGAACACTGGAGGACACAAGAGAGCATGCAAACCAGTAACCTGACATGCCAGATTAATTGTTGTCACAACTCCACCTGGGGAGTCGTACATTGAAAACTGTTTATAAAGGGCAGGCACTGTCAAAAAAATACTTGGCAGTTGATTGGATGAACCATCTGGTCATTTTCGCTGTCGACAAACCTAAACCCTTAACCATGACTGTATACAGTAGCTATCAACGTAACGCTGATTGGAAAGGTCAGTCGCTACTCGGACACATTCAAAATTATTTCTAGGCTTTCCAGACTGACTCACGTCGAAAATTAACTGAAGCTAGCAAACCAGAGCCATGTAGCCTACTGTAGAAGCGAGAGTTGTGTCAACTCTGTTTTTTCACAGTATCCTAGAATCTGGAAGTTTGCCGCAAATACTAGAAGTGCCCTATAAAAAACTGTATATTGTAAATGTGCTGTAAATCGATGCATTTATTGACTAATGATTACCAAAATGTGCAGTTATGTGTCTGTATTTATCGGTTCAAATTGCCCACCAAGCACTTCCTGGAATTGTTTTGCATCTACAATCACGTGACCGTTGATAATTTTGAAACTTCTGTTGGCACGACTCTCTCTTCTACATCGCTCTGCTGCAAACGCAAATGCCTTATGCTCTAACGTAGGTGTCAGTAGGCTTGAACGCATTATTTTCACAGTGGGTTCAAAGCCTAATCATTCGTGCTCGCTCCACCTAAATCTTAGAATGAGTAAGTCAGGGCTGGCTGAGTGAGACGGCCAAACTTGTAGATGAATTCAACGTTCATGAAGATAATATTTCAGGCCACATCAGCTTGGCGATGTTAAAGCCCACTCAATTCAGCTCACAGCCTTGCCTCTCCTCTCTTCCCCGCTCCAACCTCTGTTTATTTGCACAGCCCGTCGCCCATGAATCCATCAGTCTTTTCATGGCCCACGTTCACACCAGTGTCAACCAGGCAAGTGAAAAATACCAGCGCAATGAGAAGAGGTACAATTACACCACCCCCAAGAGCTTCCTCCAGCAAATCACGCTGTACAGAAACCTTCTGGCCAAGAGTCGGACTCAGCTCCATGACAAGATGACCCGGATTGACAGCGGCCTTCAGAAGCTCCAGACCACCGCCACTCAGGTATTTGCGTTCATGGTACTGTCACTAGGTTGAGATACAGTATGCAGATTACTTTTAGTCCCCTGCCCTCGGAGATCAAATGAGTGTAGACGAGCTAAAAACACGTTTTTCAACTGCGGATCACTGAGGACTGTCTCAGCTCTATATTTCCTTCATATTTCTTATATATCACCCAGTGACTAGGTACTTTGTTAGTTTGTGGACTTAAATCAGTGTGTCTTGCATTCGTATCTACCCCTACGCTACAAAGACTACTAGGCACTGTTCTCTACCCCTCTACAGCGACAACAATAAGCTGGGGCTGAATTGTGTGTTTCTAGAGGAGGCGTAGTTTAGTGGAGCCACTTTCTAGGAGTGTATTGTGACTTTGTATATTTAAATAAACCTGGGATTCATTACTTCCGCACTAGGGATATGTTCATGCATTCATATTCATAATCACAACTGGGCATATGTTAGGTGGAGGATTTGCAAGCCAAGCTTGCATCCCAGGAAGCTGAGTTGACTGCTAAGAACCAGAGCATTGAAGCTCTGATCACAAAGATCGGGCAGCAGACGGAGAAAGTCAGGCTGAAGAAGGAGGCGGCCGATGTGGAGGCAAACAAGGTGAGCTCTTCCGTAGTGCACTATCCTGCGCTGCGCTGTGTGTGTGTGTGTGTGTGTGTGCACGGGCATGCAGCTTTTACATCGGTGGTTCCTTCCATGTGATGACGTCATGGCAATTGGCATGAAATGCTAATTCTGCTCAGGTATTATGCATGTTGTGCACCCTGCTGAATATGAGAGCTGTTAATGTTTAAAGCTACATTATGCGAGATCTGCAAGTCAAGCCAATACTTGCCTTCAGTATAAACATTCCTACCTTCAGTATAAACATTCAACTCATTTCATAACTGTAGCTATACAATACTATACACCACATTTGTATAATGTTAGATGTACATTTAAACAAGTGCGTAGCCTTCCGTCCGACATTTGATATTGTGCAGGTTGCTGAGATCCAGACAGAAGTCTCAGTGAAGCAAAAGGACTGTGAGAGCGACCTATCCAAGGCAGAGCCTGCGCTGGCTACCGCCACCGCAGCGCTGAACACCCTCAACAAGGTGCCAGTCGCATCAAGGCCGTGAGACAGTGGTGCTCGACGCGGGGGTCACGGGTGTAGTTTGTGGCTGTCGAGGGATGATTTGGGGATTTTAAAATCATTTTTAAAATTCGTATTTTGAAGGGGAAGTCATTGATTGTAAGCTAAAACAATTTATGTAAAATATGTGCTGAAGGTTTTGTTAGCTGTCCGTTCTGCATGTGAATTGAAAAAAAAACATCTATTTTTAATTTATTTCTTTAATAATATTTTTATAATTTAGTTGAATTCCCTTTTTGTTTATGGTATTTATAGCATATTATTTGGCCAGTGTTTGTGTGCGTGACTCACTTCAGTCAGAGCGTTTGAATGCGGTACAGTAGCTGGTCTGGCTCCTCCCTTCAGGTGAACCTGACTGAGCTGAAGACGTTCCCTAACCCTCCGCCGGCAGTGGTCAACGTGGCGGCCGCTGTGATGGTCCTCCTGGCTCCGCGCGGCCGCTTGCCCAAGGATCGCAGCTGGAAGGCAGCGCGGGCCTTCATGGGCAAGGTTAAGCTGTCACCGTGACCGCCACCTCGGCCTGATGGATGCCAGTCTAATCTGTTTTGGGGCCTTGAGCCCTGCCCGTGGGCGCTGATATGCTCATTCATGAGGGTTACAACTGTAGCACAGCTCTCTTTTGATTTATTTAATATAATGAGATAATTTTAGTGTATATGCTGGTGATACTTGTCATCATGTCATATATATATATATATTATTATTATTATTATTATTATTATTATTATTATTATTATTAAAGACAATATTTACATGCAACTCTTTAAAGTATTTACAGTTGGAACTAATTCAAATTCAAGGTTAGTAAGTGTTACTGTAAGATGTGATACTAATCAAGGTTAGTACTTAAGATGTGATACTCACCTTGAATTAGAATTATTGAATTGGTGGCTTTTATTAGACCAGCTTACAGTGATATAGAGATGCAATTCACTGTAAAATGTTTAAACATTTAGTATTCTGACATGGTATTAGCCCAGCGACAGACGTGGAGGCTTCCCCACAATGTGTTTCTTCTTCTTGCGTTAAGGTGGATGACTTCCTGCAGGCTCTGCGGTCCTATGACAAGGAGCACATCCCAGAGGCCTGCCTGAGCGTCGTCAAGCAGCAGTACCTGAGGAGCCCAGACTTCCAGCCGGAGCACGTCAGGACCAAGTCCACCGCCGCAGCCGGCCTGTGCACCTGGACTCTTAACATTGTGAAGTACTACGAGGTCAGACGGCAGTTGGAACAGAAAAGATCTCTAGTTTCTTATTCCAATGCCCTTTTATCTTCTCTCTGCTATTATTAAATATAAATAGTATATATATATATATATGCTTTTATATATTAAGCATTTTATTATTAATCAGCTATATAATTATTATTATTGACATGGTAATAGTCATTATGACAAGATGCTTTAGTTATTCGAATAGAATATTGTTGGCTTACATTTTCTGGTGCATGACCTGCTGGACTATTGGCAAATGTACTACATGTTGCTTTGAATAAAAGCATCTGCCAAATGTTGTAAATGTAAAAGCACATATAATGATTTCAGTTAAACATCCCCCCCCCCCCCCCCGTTTAATTTGTGATTTGGGTTCCTCTTGTTGCCTAGGTTTATTGCGAGGTCACTCCTAAGAGGCAAGCGTTGTTACAGGCGAATGTGGAGCTTGAAACAGCAACTGCCAAAATGTCGGCTGTTCAGAAAAGGCTGTTGGTAAAAATAAACAAATACATAAAACACCTTTACTATACGCAATCCAACCACATTCGTGAAATGAAAGTGACTAAGACTGCCCCTTTATCTCCTTCCTTGTTTTAATTCCACAGGATCTGGACGCACACCTGCAGAGCCTCACAGCGCGCTTTGAAACAGCCACAGCGGAGAAAGTGAGCTGTCAGGAGGAGGTGGCTCGCACCAACCAGACCATAAAGCTGGCTAACAGGCTGGTCACGGGCTTGGAGGTACGGTGCGGTACACTAACGGAGACACACTGTATAATGAAGGGGATGGATCTGCGGGGGTGCCATAGTGGCTGACACGGCCTCCGCTAGCCTGTCACTTTGCCGGAAGGTGTGTCTAGAGAGAGGTGATGGCATGACAGATTCATGGTGTAGAACCTGCTATGCCTTGGCACGCTAACCTGGCAGTCAGTGAGATCAGTTGGAGATCCTAGTCTGTTTCAGAAGTATATTAGCATAGTAGGGAAAAAAAACATGCTGAACTGGGCTTCCAACTGGCTGAATGACTGCCGGCCAACGGGAAGGCTACGCTATCAACAATACAATCAAGCTGTGCAGCAAACTGACTGCGTGTGCGTGCGTATGTGTGTGTGTGTGTGTGTGTGTGTGTGTGTGCGTGCGTGTGCGCGTGCACAGACAAATCTGTAATTTCTCAGAACAGACTTAGAATAATATATGATATGACACATTTGACCAAAGTTGCCTTGAATTCTGTACATTTAGAGTTTGGAATATATGACATAAAATATGGTCATTTCAGTGGCCATTTTATAACTTTGTCATTTCCTGTTCCAGAAAATAAATGTGAATTGCATTGAACAGCTTGGCTTTTAAGCATATCAAGATAAATGTTTTGTCTTTATGGCATTGACCTGGAAGCAATAGTGTTTAGACTAATAAATCAGGCCGTCTATATTTAATCATTAACTTACCTCAAAGCCTTAACAGCTGTTGGAAATTAACAATGTCTCACCCCAGACTGAATGATATTACAGGCAATCCATAATGCATTAGAGTAAAATTATAGTGATTTTTACCTGTCTGTGAATTTATTATGCGATGTTTTCTGGATCCACAGCCCCTTGTAAGAAAATGCCATACATGATTTATTGTTGTAGGGCTATCACAATTGTAATATTGAAAGCTTTAATTAATGCTAAAACGATGCAGAATGATTCTTTGGCCAAACTTCTAAAGTCAGTGTATTGGGATGGCAGTTGGTGTAAGTTCTGTATTATGTTTAACTGCTAACGCTAGTCTTCATCTTAGTTATTAAAATAAAGATACAGTACATGTAATAGTGGGAGTTTTTTTATCACAGCTATTAATTCACTCTTCAGTGGGTGTATAATGTTTGAGGTTTACATATTGGCAACATTTAAATTTTGACCTACTTTATTCATTCAGTTGGGCCTTGCCACAGACACTGACTAACCCATGTGACAGTACAGTACATGCTCCTTATGAGCCCTCTGTCTCTGTGTCTGATCCACATGACATTAGATGATCCTTATGAGCCCTCTGTGTCTGTCTGCCAGTCAGAGAAGGAGCGCTGGTCGCAGGCAGTGGTTCAGTATGAGGAGCAACAGAGGAACCTATTTGGAGACATGCTGCTCAGCGCTGCGTTCGTCTGTTACCTGGGATACTTCACCAGCCGGTACCGCCGGGACCTTGTCTACAACAGCTGGATCCCGTTCCTCAAGTCTCAAAAGGTAGCGACACCATGGCTCTGACCGTTAATTATGCAACGTAAGTTGTGTGTACTTGTGTAGGTTAAAGGTGTAGTCAGCTATCGCAAGCTAATTGTAAGCTAATACACTTGTGAATTTCACCAAATATTTCCTAGCATTTCGCTAGCTTACCCTTCTCTCTGCTTGTTGAAAACATAAGCCAGTACTTGTACACAGCTCTGGCTCCATGAATAGGAACATTAAACTAAGTGGAGAACACCGCCTACAACAACAAAGCATCTTGGCTTTGCAATGCATTTCAATGTGTGCGGCGGAGCTTCTGAGGGATAATGTTTTGATTTTACCTCGAAGTTAGTAAACATTCTGGAGAATGACGAAATAACACTGCCTTTAAGTTAACAGCACTACAAGTATACAATACAGCTTCAGCAACAGAGATTATAAATCTCAACAAGGCCGTTAAATAAAGATTAAATAAAAATAATAAATACAATAAAAGTGTGTGTGTACTGTGGTACAACACAAGCGAGAGAGGCTTCATCCAACCAGAATGACATCATCCATGGGAGTTCTGTTCCAGGTCTCAGTTCCCATGACAGACGGCATGGACCCAGTCCACATGCTTGCAGACGATGCCACCATGGCTGCCTGGCACAACCAAGGCCTGCCAAACGACAGGATGTCCACGGAGAACGCTGCCATCCTGGCCACCAGCGGGCGCTGGCCGCTCATCGTGGACCCCCAGCAGCAGGGCATCGCGTGGATCCGAAACCAGTATGGCTCGGAGCTGAGGGTGCTGCACCATGGCCAGAGCGGGTGAGAAGGAGTTGTAGGTCGTCATCTGTTTCGCCACGGCGGTCACATCTGAGTGTGTGTGTTCAGAATTGGCAAACGTTTTTCCTTTTTCTTTGAGTTCGGCGCGAACGTTTGCGAACACAAGCAAACGGCCTGAGGAGGTAGGACTCTGCGAACACACACTGACGCTAGACGAAGGGTGACATATCTAAAATAATTTTAAAAATTATGTTTACACAAAATGTTCAAATGTCATGTTCAAAGCAAACGTTCGCCTCACCTAGCCAATTCTGAACACACCTCTGGTAATTATGTACCATGTCAGCTCACACCGTGTCACGGCATGCTTTGCAGGCATCTACGTGTGATTGAGCAGGCGCTGGCCCGTGGTGAAACAGTGCTCATAGAGAATCTGACCGAGACAGTCGACCCGGTCCTGGAGCCGCTGCTGACCAGAAAAACCCTCAGAAGAGGAAGGTCAGTAGGGGAGCAGCAGAGACACGCCCTCTTTCAGGAAACAAACCTGACCAATGCAGCCTTTGTTTGACTCATTGCAGTTTTACATTGGGATATTGTGAGCCAAAAGCATTTTAAACCAATGCCTGTTTTTTTTCTTTTTTCCTTTTTTCCTGTCCCCATTGTTACCAGTCAATATGCCCACGACTTATCTAAATGTGTGTGTGGTAAGAGACAATAGGTGCACATTTGCCAGATGGCTGAATCTCTGAGCATCGAAACAGGAGCAGGACATGACTGAATGTATTATGATTGCCCTCGCCTCGGATTATAGATGAATTTGTGGCGCGTGTTCTGAATCCCCGAGACCTCCGTATTGATTGGCCTCTCAGGGCCGGTGATAGATGCGTATTTGTGTGCTCATATTCTTTATGTGTGATGAATATTGAACAGAAACGCATCAATGTAAACTCCAGTATTGTGGCCAGCCGCTGTTGCCTTTTTCCTTGGCTCTAGCATGAAGGTAGCAAACAACACACTACTCTCAACAGTACTTTGTCATCTTTGGCAATTCGATTTGAGCCTAATCTTCTCTAACAGTTACTATGCATGTATATGATTTGAAAGCAGCTACAGCCAATCCTTTATTTGCAAACTAAATAATACATAATAACAACTAACCAGTGCATTAAATGCTGAAATACTGGACTAAAAAATAATGATGTCATATCTTCAAATATTACATTTAAATAAATCTACAGTACATGTGTGGAAATAGTTATTGTAAGTATTTATTACTTTTTTATTTATTACCAGAGGTACAGTAATAGTGAACTAAGAGTGTACTGTATATTCTCAATTCACAGTATACAGAATATCAAAAACAATACACACAGTAAACTTAAAGGAGTCATTTCATGCTCGTTTTCACTTTCAGTTCCTTGACTTCTCAATGCAATTTAGTTGACAAGCATAGGTGAAAATACCACATAGTTCATGTGGAATAGCACATCATCATATACAACAACTCTTTAGATAACGGTCTGATTTCAGTGACTGTTGCTTTAAATTTAACAAGTCACTGCCCACCCCGCCCCGGCTTCCATGTAGCTGTGTTGACGTGAGGCTACGACTGCTTTACTACTAGTACCGGTGCAGGCAACTCAAACGTGGTTTGAACATAGTTTTATGTGTTTTGGACCACATTTGGTTAATTTCAGCAGTGTTTTCAAGGTGGTAATATTGCACAATTTGATAAACAGCCATGTATCTACTAAGCACATTATTTCATGCATGAAGGTTAAATTATATCATTGCACAACATCGCAGCCATCTCTGCCCGCTAAACAGCCATGTACCCATAAGCACGTATTAATGAATTAATGAAGGGTTACATAGCACGAAACCACAGCCGTTTAAAACTATCTTTGTTATTATCATGGACATAACGTTAAATGTTTTGTATGATATGACTGATCACTGACCCAGGTAAAAGCATTATTACTCGCGGTAGCAAAATCGGCCACCCTTTTCCGGCAGGGAATACAATTTCAGTATGACACGCGAGTGCGTCTTTATCAATGAGAAATGTTTAGGTTAAGTAAATCAACACAACATTATTTAAGCAGCCTATTTCTACTCCGTTTACGGTTTCTGAACAATATCTTATATTAATCTAATAAAGTTATTGATGTGCACATCACTCTTGATAATATGCCTGTCCTGCAGACTCAACTTGTTTATGCTATGGTTGCCTGCAGTTACTGTATCACAAAATAGATTTACAGATTTGGTCATTTGCAAATGTTGAACATTCATCTTTTACTTACGGTTTGTGTACCGTACTGGCAATCAACATCAGTTCCTTGCCTTGCATATTTCGCTGATACTACGTAGCTGGCCATATCCTAAAAGGGGCATTACCAAACAATTTGTGTGCAGTAATCTACGCAACATATGCACGTTTCTCTTATTCGCCAGTTTCCCCGCCCATCTCCCTTTTTTAACCAATACAGACCAGGAAGCTAACAGTCCACTTTGAAAAGCTTACTACTTCTCTGTGTCACATCAACATTGCTAATTCCAAAAACAACCAGAAATACTTGGTTTTCATGGAACGGGCCCTTTAATGAAATGGACAAGATTAAACTCAACACAAAGAGAACAAATTAATTATTAATTGTATTGACGTTGTACAGCAACAATTCCCAATGAAATGTTTAATTCCGTCCCTGCTTGTCTCTGCTCCTACTGTAAACATGAATATTGAGCTTCTCCTGAAGTGCTGTCTCTTGATGCCGGACAATTCATCATAGTGAATCTGATTATAAGTTTATCCCTTGCAGATGACCCACACACTTGTTTCTGTCCGTGATTAATACAACCTCTTGGGTAGCCATGATGGATCTGGTGTGGCTCTACAGCTGAAGTTCATTAATAATTGGAATGTTGTAGAGTGTGAAGTAATGAATACTAATTATTTCTTTCATGGCTGACGGAGGACTACAAGCCAATCCATCAGCTGGGACTTTAATTTGGTGGAGTAATGGTTCTATCAATAGTACATTAATTCTGGCTTGTGAAGATATAGAGTAGAACCAAACACAGGCTGTGTGGAACCTAAGCTGTAAAACTGGGGCCTTGCCTGACATGTGAGGGGTAATTAGAGAAAAATGAAAAGCCACCAGGTTTATCAAGCCACTGCTAATTTAATTGAAATGCAGGAACAGATAAATATTGGCTGCCCAGGTGATAATATTTCATATTTATTTTGGATAATTTAGGGTTTGAGCCAGTTTTGGTGACAGAGCAGGGTACAAGTTAGCAATTACAGCTGGTTAACACTGACAGCATTTATAGCCATATTTAAAATATGTCGAAAATTATTTGTTTAGGAAAAAACTGCATCTCTAGATAATATTTTCCTTTCTTTCTGTGAAATATTTCCCTTGTTACTTTAAGGCAACATGAATAAAACACATCATGTTCTCTCACACAAGTGTGTTAATGTTCACTATAACTCATTGTAGTAGAAGCTGTGAAAGTTTTATTATGTTTAGTTTAGTTTAGTTTTAATAAAGTTTTATTCCACCAATGCGGTTTATGTTGAACAGGTTTTGTGACCTTTTTAAACTGCCCTGACCTGAAATATAAAAACATTCACTGGTTATTGACCAGAAGTATTGGGCAGTAACTATGTACTAGTAACATTATTACTTTTTTCAGTAACTAGTAGTGTAACGAATTACTATTTCCAAAATGGTAATAATATAAAAATGAATCCAAGTCATGCTGCATTACTGCGTTACAAGAACGAGATATCTGGTCCTAGCAAACTTAGGGTATGCTAATGCTGTCCAATCATCTGGTTGGAGAGGCTGCAATGTTTTCACTTTGGCTGATTGTTGACTCCTAAGGTTCATTATTGTTCCAGTAAAGAGGATTCAATTCTAAAATGAGCTACACAGGTTGTCATTTTTCGGAAGGGCGAGGCAGGGTAGTGACTGTGAAAGTAATACAGTAATGTACAGTAACTAGTAATGTAACTAATTACTTTTAATACCCAGTAATAAGTAATATTATAACTTTTTGGATCTGTAATAAGTAACTAACTTGTTACAGTTCTTGAGTAACTTACCCAACACTGTTGACCCATGAGTATTGTAAATTGTTAAAATAATGTACAGAATTCAGTTTTTTTTTATGGAATTGTTTCATTTTATTAACCCAGGTATATACGATTTGGTGGGAAGGAGTGTGAATACAACAGTAATTTCAAACTCATTCTCCACACCAAGCTGGCCAATCCCCATTTCCCACCTGAACTACAAGCTCAGACAACACTCATCAACTTTACAGTGACCCCTGCAGGATTGGAGGAGCAGCTTCTAGGACAGGTAGTCACCTGGGAGAGGCCTGATCTTGAGACCCTCAAGGTAAGTTGCCATGGTGACCGTCACAAATCTCAGACACGATCGACGTATTTCGTACCACCACCGAAGAGGGAAATGTATCAGAGCAATGGATGGGCTATAGTAATCTAATGTATTTATCTATTAGATTGCACACAACAATTCTGTATAATTAATGTTGCAAAATGTCAAGTCAAGTCAAGTCAAGTTTAGCCCTTAATCACACTGCAGTCTCACAGGGCTTTATAGCCTACATTTCACATGGAAACAAACAACACTGCTTCAACCTGCTCCCAAAGATAGATATATCTTAACTGGGCTATTTAGAGGAAAGAATCTGCTGCCAAGTAAAAGTTGATGGCTTGAAGTGAGGGTCACTGCAAACACCAAATAGCAAGGCACATGCTTCATGGGGAGTAACCTTTGTGTCACTTGTTCAGACTAGCTTTTCAGACAGTTGGCAGATGCTCATTGGTCCCACAGTCTGACTCTTATCTGCTTATGGCCCAAGCTGGAGCTCACAACTCAACAGAACCACTTCAGGATTCAGCTCAAGGGCTTGGAGGACGAGTTGCTCAGCCGCCTCTCTGCGGCCAAGGGACATTTTCTGGGCGACATCTCCCTGGTGGAGCAACTGGAGAGCACCAAGGCAACAGTCTCCTGCGTTCATTGCAAGGTGAGGTAATGCGGGAATGCGCTCTTGTTACTTCCCGTCTCCTAGTTGGTGTCGGCCAGCGGCGAGCGCACTAGCTGCAGGTTCCGTGCGGGTAAAGATAGGCGTAATTGGAGTGTGTGTTTGAGCATGACTGAATAGCGTAATAGCTCATTTTGTGCAATTGGAACGCAGGTGGTGGAGGCCAGGGAGAACGAGACAAAGATCAACGAGGCTCGAGAACTTTACCGCCCAGCAGCTGAGAGAGTGTCACTCCTCTACTTCGTAATCAATGACCTGAGCAGGATTAACCCCATGTACCAGTTCTCGCTCAAGGTGAATCCCTGACTTTTGAGACAGCGGGAAAATGTTTATCTAGGGTTACAGAAAAAGGTTTGTTTACTAACGAAGAACACGTGTTACTAATTTAATTCAATTACATTTTAAAGATGCTTTTGCGTTAGGTTTTCATCATGAGGTGATATCTGACACATTAGATGATGGGCGTTGTACTATATAGCAAACTCTAAATGCTTTATATAACAAGTAAAGAACAAGGCTCCATTTACAGTGGAGCCTTGTTCCACTAAATGAGTCCAATGAGTTCTCTTTTGCTTTAATCAAGTTCATAAACGTACACGACTACATGTTCATACATTCACCTGTGGTCACTGTGTGGGTCTTCACCAGAGCTTCATTGGCGTGTTTAGAAAGGCTATGGCAGCGGCAGCGTGGGACGATGATGTGAGGACCCGGGTGCACAACGTGAGCGAGGCCGTCACCTACTCTGTATTCCTGCACGCCAGCCAGGGCCTGTTTGAGAGGGACAAGCTGACCTTCTTGTCCCACATCACCTTCCAGGTGAGGGCCAGAAGGGGCGGGACCTCCCCCAACTGTCATCTTCATCAATCAAAGTATTTTTCTGCCCCAGCATTAACTTCAATTAAAAGCAGTCTGCGGTGCCATACGCTGCTATTGATTACCTCTCACGGCGCGCTGTCGGCCCGCTGCTCAGCCAGTTGGTTCTGACAGGGGGGTGGTTTCTGATGGGATAATGCAATTATCTGTCATTGCGGCCAACTGTTTTTTGTTCCTTGTACTAGTTGTAGGACACCGAAGGACCGTTCTTTCACATCCACAGACACTTATTCAGCCAGACGCTCGGCTTGATGATGCACCCCCCCCCACCCTGCATTGTTTTTCTGATGCGTTTTTTTCACAGCTCACAGCTGTCATTAGAGGGCGCTACGCTTGAAACGGGGTCAATGAAACGTAGAGTTGCGATGTCCGATCGCTTCTTTGCACGCCTGACACCTCCTGACGCCTCTCCTCCTCCTCTCCTCCGCAGGTCCTTGGCAAGAGAGGTCTGATCGACCCTCTGGAGCTGGACCTGTTGCTGCGGTTTCCCGTGGATTTGAGCAGAGTTTGCCCCTTGCTCTTCCTCTCTCCGCATGCATGGGGAGCAATCAAGGTACGGCTTGCTAACATACAATCAGTTATGTAAATAATACATTTAACCCTCTAAACCCGAGATTCACGGCCCCGCTGATTTTGTGTAAGTTTACATTTCGTATCATATCTTCAGATAAACAAGGTTTGCTTTTCCATAATCCTGACATTCCGCTGAAGAGATTAGTATAAATCTTTTTTGGCATAGGAGGGGCTCTACAACATGGTGACAAAGTTGGACATAAAATATGATAATGGATTTTCATATGCTCCAATTCACGGCATAGGTTTATATTTTGCATCATATCTTCAGAAGGGTAAAAGGTAGAAACATATATCGACATATGGCTTGTGTTATTCCACATAACAGGGACTCTGCAACACCACGGCCAAGTTGCACCTATAATGTATCATAGCAACTAGAATATTCATGGTCAAATGAACCAAAGCAAGTATGTGTACCCTTGTAATATGTCCCAAGGTTCCGTCTTAAGGATTTCTCACCTATATGCGGTAAACAACTAAATGAATTAAGGATTATTTATACACTGGAAAAAAAAGTTTTTGTAAAAAACTGCATAAATTATAAAATATAATTTTTTTATATATTTTTGAAAGTTAGTCAAGACATGGAGGAATCAAATGATGTCTTTGATAGAAAACTATACACTAGTTTACCATTTTCAACATACTAAAAAATAAATTTAAATAAAATTAGGCGCTTTTCTTTTTATTTCTTCATTTTAAAACATAAACAATGAGTTGTTTCTCAAAAATATTTATATATCAGAGACATTAAAACACTTACTGCACTATTACATAAATGCTTTTAGAAGCCATAATATAAGAGGCCAAAAGAACCTTATGGTTCAGAAGGTTAATCACCTTTTCATAGATATTACAAGAGACATTATAGAGGAGCCAGGCCTTTAAGAGAATTCTGAATTGAACTCTAAATAAAGGTGCTTTTATTGTCACATACACATACATGTAGATAAATGGATCCCCTGCATTTAACCCACCCCTCAAGGGAGCAGTAGGCAGCCACTGTGCAGCGCCCGGGGACCAACTCCTGGTGGTTGGCAGTGTAACTGGTCAGATGGCACTGGCTGGAGGGTGAACCTAACATGTTTTTTGATAGGGGAGAAGTCCATAAACGTCAATACGGCAGTTGAGGGGCAAAGAGCCAATCGTCTGCTTTATAACTGCCAAACCTTAATCTGTTTAGCCAACCGTGTTGTTGTGCTGACGCAAGCCGACAGCTGCGCATGTGTAATAGAAGTATAATGTGGGGAAAAAACAGCTTTTTACACCTTATTTTGGGGCAAGGTCACGATTCGATCATTTGTATGCAGTTTTCACTCCCTGTGACCATTGAAAGTGCAGTTATGGCTCTCTACCCATTCACTTGATCCACCCTAATGGCTTGCCCTGGAGGCATTACCAACATAGCTGCCGAGTGGCATCACTGAGATGTTACTGATGATGTGACAATGTGCTTGATCCACACGTAGACGATTTCTACACTGGAGGCATTCAGTGGCCTGGACAAAGACATGGAGAGCGCCCCCAAGCGCTGGAGGAAGATCGTTGAATCCAGCTCTCCTGAACAGGAAAGGCTTCCTCACGACTGGAAGAACAAGAGCTCTTTCCAGAAGCTTATCATTCTGAGGGCACTGCGTCCTGACAGGATGACCTACGCCATTAGGCAAGGCACTTTAGGCAATATATACATGCATGCTTAATAGTATTCAGTAGGGACTTTCACATGTTCATGTCATTCTAATAATATTAATAATAATAATTGTTGGCTTGCTGGCTTGTTGTTTGCAATAAGCCAGAATTACAAGTGTTCATCCCATGATAGGGCATGTGTTGCGGGAGGGGTAGAGAACAGTGTGATCTTAGGAGCTTTGTAGGGGGAGAGACACAAGGTTCTCAGGAGTATGGTGCGTGTGGGGCATGCACTAAACCATGGTTTTCTAATGCCAACCACAATTCAAGTGGTGAGAACCAGCTTGAGTGACATTTTTGGTGAAGTGGAGATGTGTATATATATGTCAAATGAAAGCTCTTGATGAGCTCTTTATAACTGCCAGAAGGGCACAAGTGAATTCTTAATCAATTTGGAGTTATTCATTAAAACTAAAGACTTAAATACTGAACATACTAAGCCAGTTGGTGCCAAATAGGCATAACTGCACTTACACCCATTTGGCATTGAGAAACGTATAACATATATATACTGTATATATATACTATGTGTATATATATATATATATATAAATAAATAAACTATATATAATAATAAACTGTAATGCTTTGTTCATATTGTCATCAGATGGGCCCATGCATTTAGATGGCCCTGCTGTAAAGTTGAAGAAATGTCACTTACGCCCCTCTAAATGATGTACTGTAGTGTTATGTAGGCCTATATGTACGCTCCTTATTGTGAAGCCCATTGCGCTGCCCTTTAGAAACTTTGTTGAGGAGACCATGGGGTCCAGATATGTGGATGCCGGCAGGCTGGAGTTTGAGAAGTTATTCGAGAACAGCGGCCCCTCGACTCCCGTCTTCTTCATCCTGTCACCCGGAGTGGACCCTCTCAAAGATGTGGAGAAACTAGGTACTAATGCTGCGTTCACACGGCAGATGGATTTTATGTTGCAAAATGTTTTGACAACAGCAAACGGCACGTCGTCAAATCGTTTAAATATTGTAATTTTTGCGACTGCATTTGTACTGTGTGTTCGTAGCTGACGCTAGAAAACAAGATGCAGTAATAAAATAACCCCATGAAACGTAAACCGTTGTATTGAATATATTTGTATTAAATTATTTATAAACCATGCGACATCACCATAGCAACTGCCATACCGTCTGACTTTTTTGCTGTGCCGTCTACCGGTCTTCCGCCTGCCGCGCTTCACGTGAACGCAGCCAGCAGGCGCTTCAAATACATTTGTGGTTGGTTGGCAACCGAACATCAGTTCAGTACTGTGAGGAGTTGTCTTGTTGCAGGGTCAAAGCTGGGATTCTCCATTGAGCAGGGCACACTGCATAACGTGTCCCTGGGCCAGGGGCAGGAGGAGGTGGCAGAGAGGGCTTTAAGGAGCGCCTGTCGGCTCGGACACTGGGTGATTCTACAGGTAGGAGCCAGAGGCGTGCCTAGTGTGTCTGGGCTACACTACAGCAGCTGAAATCAGGCTGCTGTTTTCACCAGCCACCGACGACACCTTATTGAATTAACTTGCAGCCCGAGTAAAGGGAGACAAACTCAATTTGAGTCAATTGGAACCGTGATTGGCTAAATTAGCCGCATAAATGCCTGCCAGCGGAAGGTCGCAGTCATCTAAACTGCCTTTCAGAGCAAACAGCAGACATTAAATACCCTTTAATGAATGAACATTCAGTCATTTGTTTAACAGAAATGTTTCATATTACCTTGCATGTCACCATAATTCCAAGATAACACTGCATTCATAATTTTCACGCTGAGAAGCATTACATCGCGTGCACAGTGTCTTTGTACAACACGTCTATACATAATTCACAATCTTACTCATACTGGGTCATACTACAGTATTCTGCTGGCTTTACACTCACTCTTTTCTAATGGATAATCCCTGCTGTTGGAGTCATTCTAGTTCCCCACAGGTCTAAATTAAGTGCGATTTCAATTTTAATAATGACTGTAAACACCGCGCTTTAGTCTTTTTTTATATATTTCTGCTCACCAGAATGTACATCTGGTGGCAGGCTGGCTACCTTCTCTGGAAGGTCTACTGGAGTCGACGGGGGAGGACAGTCACCCTGACTACCGGGTGATTATCAGCGGGGAGCCCGCGGCGAGCCCCGAGCAGCACGCCATCCCGCGAGGCATCCTGGAGAACTCCGTCAAGATCACCAACGAGCCGCCCACAGGCATGAATGCCAGTCTGCACGCAGCGCTGCACAGCTTCAGCCAGGTGCAGCAGACACGCACACGCACGCGCGCACACGCAAACACGCACACACACAAACACGCACAGTGGACCCAATGACGTACAGTAGCATGAGACCTTGTATTTTTGTACTGGATACTACAAAACATACAGGAAGTTACTGTATCTATATCACTTCCTACAGTACATGTGTTTTCCTGCTGAGATGGCGGTTACTATGGTAACCCTGCCCTCTTCTAAGGACTAATTGAGACTCTAAATGAGTCCACAGTAGTCTTAAAGTGACAAGCAAAAGGCGGTTTTGTGTAATTTTGTGTTTAAATATGAATGCAGCCAGTTTGCCAAGTTATGATAATGTGTGCAGTACCTTATCCTACTGTGTCCTGTAAGATAAGTAGATGTAACTCCATGTACTGCAGTGTGGTGATGCCCGTCTCCTTCCACCAGGACACCCTGGAGATGTGTTCCAAGGAGCAGGAATTCAACAGTCTCTTCTTCTGCCTGTGTTACTTCCACGCCTGTGTTACGGAGCGCCGGAAGTTTGGTCCCCAGGGCTGGAGCTGCCGCTACCCCTTCAACACTGTAGACCTCACAATCTCCGTCAACGTGCTGTGCAACTACCTGGACGCTCACTCCAAAGTATTCTTTTTTTTTTTTTTTTTTATACAAATTTTTTTTATTATTATTTATTATACCATTTACTATAAGTATACATTTACAATTTTTTTACTAATGTCTTCTTTTTTCTTAGTTTGCATGGCGTGATATTAATTTGTATCGTATTTTGTCATATTGGAAAAAATAGTATATTATCTGTTTTCATAGCACACTTATTCACACTTTATATCTGGCGCAAATTACAGCACTCTCTTTTGTTCCACTGTTAAGTGAGAAAAATCCCTATATATTTCTTCACCTTTTCACTCTTATGACTGCAAACACCCAACCTATAATTTAGCTTTATCCCGGGAAGACACAAAAAAATCAATTCTCACAGCGCTGTGCCCCTCACAGCTCCTAATGCGAATCTCTCCGCACTCCTATTACTACGGTCACAACCAATTAAGTCTTCTGCGTGTTCTGCCCTCCAAAAAACGAATGTCCTTCATTATGTTAACCAAACAGTAACCTGTATGTGCGTATACAGAGAATTCATTAGGAGAGCAATGAAGCGTTCTCCTAAATGTAATTACAAGCAGCCAATGTGACAGTTCACAACACTGCATAAGTGATCACTGCAATTAGAGCCGATGATGGAAGCAATTTGCAAAACAATACAGGTACAAATGATTGTGAACCTCCAGCTTTTGTAATTTGTTATGAATCACAGTCCCCTTTCTTCCTCGCTCGCCCCCGCGCATCCCAGTCTCCCGCTGCGGGAGAGACTCTTCTGTCATACAGTAGATCAATGTGCGTAAGGAAACATCATTTTGTTCTATTTCCCTCTTCTGCTTGCTTTAAAAGCGCCTAATTGGGAGCAGATCATAATATCATTACTGGTCGAAGTTCCAAGGGGACAATAATGTGATGCTATGGAACGAATTGAGAAACTTTCACACCAAGGCAAAGGATTCCTTGTGAAATAATCAGCCGAGTGCTCAGTGAGCATATAATATGAATTATTTCTTTATTTGGAGCCTAATGAGTTGTAGTTGAATATGGAGTCATTTGTGATCCACTCAGGTGCCTTTGGAGGACTTGTGTTACCTGTTTGGAGAGATCATGTATGGAGGCCACATCACAGACGACTGGGACAGAAGATTGTGTCAGACCTATCTTAAACAATACATGCACCCTAAAACCGTAAGCCTTTTATTTACTTGCTTTGTAGGAAAGTCAGTGTTTCCTGATGTTGAAACTTACTTTGCTGGAAAGGTTAGAAGAAAAGACATTGATGATGAGTATTGTTCAAAAGGTAAATGGTGCCCTCTTGGGATAAATAGACAAACTGCAGCATTGTATTGTTCCTCATTGTTTCTTTCTCATAACAAATGTACACTAACCATGTTATCAACATAATAATACATATATTTTGATTGTTTTTTCTTTAGGTTTAGTAATTATACAATATTTACAATGATGCAACAACTTGTTGACTTGATTACTGTCAGTTTCACAGCCCAAGACTGTGTGCATTTCTTATATGTGCAAAACATTATACTAAATTATAATAAAAGCTACTGAGGTGCTAGATTATATTCTTCCACACAAGAAAGAACATAACTCACAACATCACTAGCACTGTATTGTCCTACATAGTATACATGATTGTCTCTCAATTGCAAATAGCACCGTTGGCAAACCATAAAATTAGTAAGAATTTCCAGTTACAAATAAATTGTAATTTTAAAAAGTAATGAATTCTAATGCTATTATGTGATTTATCAAAGTAGTTTAAATAAACATAACCAATGTATAAATCATTTCCACATTTGCAGTTGGAAGGGGAGCACTTTCTCTGTCCTGGTTTCCTGGTTCCGCCGTTCATGGACTACAGCGGTTACCACGTTTACGTTGACGAGCATCTCCCGGCGGAAAGCCCCACGTTGTACGGCCTGCATCCCAACGCTGAGCTGGACTTTCTCACTGTCGCCTCAGAGCGCCTTGTCAGGGCTCTGGTGGAGGTGCAGGCCTGGGACTCCTGTGGCGTGCGAGACGCGTCACACGGAGAGGAGAAGGTACACTGTAGTATAAGCCACTTAGGGCCGGTATCACAGGGATTAAGCCTAGTCATAGACTAAGGCTATATCTATATTACTACGTTTTAGTTTTAAAACGAGATTTTAAAACTAAAACCATCTCAGACGAGTGTTTTAGCTCCGTATCAGAATAATTAGAACGCATCTCGATATTAACACGCCTTGAAGCACATATCACATTATCAGTCATGTACACTGAGGACATGGATTAAGCCTAGTTCTAGACTAAGAACTTTGTTTTCAATTGAGATCTTCATTGAATTTTTGTTTTAGTTTTAGACTAGGCTTAATCCATGTCTGTGAAACCTGCCATGAGCATGGGCGTGCCAGTGTAAGAAGAAAGCAAGTTTGTCCAGTTTGTCCAGTTTGTCCAGTTTGTCCAGTTTGTCCAGTTAAAGAACATTCACTACTAATGTAACGGAACAGCAATGGTGAAAAATAAGACCAGATATTTAGTTTTTGGACCAGCGACTTACTGAAAGTAACCCTTGACCGAAGCCATGAAAAAAGTCTTCTGGCTCTTGAGTATATAGGAAATATATATATATATATATATATAACAAATTGAATGGGAATTGTTGCTACAGTAACTGCAGCTACATACTGATCAATCAGGAAGCAAATGTGGGGTGTCTGCATCGTTTCAAAGTATTTTAGTAATTGTAAATCAAATATACTGTATGATGAATTATGATAATATAATAATATAATGCCATTAACATTGTTTCATTCCTCTTTTGCCAGGCGAAGCGTGTCCTCCATGAACTGCTAGACAGGCTTCCGGAGGACTACAACATGGCAGACACCATGGCCAAGGCAGCAGAGCGCGTCCCCTATGTGCTGGTCTGCTTCCAGGAGTGTGAGCGTATGAACGCCCTGTTAGCAGAGATCAGACGCTCCCTCATAGAGTTGGACCTCGCTCTGAAGGTAGCTCTTGAAGTCGAACTCCACCCCCAGCTCTGTCTGACTCCACCCACTGCACAATTTTAAAAAATGCTTTAAAAAAAGTAGTCACTCTAAGAGCAGAGGGTGTGACAGGGGCCCTCATTAACATTAATGTTAATTAACGTTAACATATATTTCAAGTGTTATTTTCAAGTATTATAATTTCAAGTTTTGGACGATTTTAAACGGATGTTGTTTAGAGCCATTTTCAACCCATAAAATGCATATTTTTATAACAATAGAAATGATAATGTCAATATTAACAGCAGCATTGATGTTAAAATCATTACAGTTTAGTTCTGTTATTAAGTTTACAGCTTAAACACACATTTAGGGTGCAGTTACTCTTGAAGTCTCTGTATTCTGACATGCGTACACAAATGCACTGAGCGCCTTTAACCAAGCTGATTGAGTGTGTCTGTCCGTAGGGAGAGTTGACGATGTCGTCACAAATGGAGTGTCTGCATTCAGCGCTGGTCAGTGACACTGTTCCTGACTCTTGGGCCAGGCTGGCTTGTCCTTCTACTAAGACCCTTGCCCAGTGGTACTGTACCTGCTAGCAGAACCATTCCAATTTTTGCTCCCATATAAATGCATTACAATTAGGGCTGCAACAACTACTGGTAATCGAAATAAATAACCAAAAATAGTTGAAAACAAATGTTAAAATAGTTGGCATATATATAAATATATATAAATAAGACTGGAGTCTTATTTATATATATATTTGTATTTGTTTTAAAAACAAGTCAACTAATCAATTAATCACAATAATAATCGGCAGACTAATCGCTAAAAATTAATTGTTAGTTGCAGCCTTAATTTCAATGCTTATTTTTTGTTCTAATATCATTGTTTTTCACAGGTTTGCTGACCTTCTGTGTAGCTGTCGTGAGCTGGACACCTGGACCCAGGACCTGGTACTGCCAGCGGTCCTGTGGATCTCAGGGCTTTTCAACCCTCAGTCTTTTCTCACGGGTGAGCCGTCTGGCAGCACGCGAAGGGTTAATCCGTCAGAATAACGTTGCTGTACCCACAGCTTCACGCAATGTCTTTTGCTTGATTTCTCTCAGCCATTATGCAGACCATTGCCCGCAAGAACCAGTGGCCATTGGACAAGATGGCACTAACGGTGGATGTAACAAAAATGGCTAAAGAGGATTATGGCCATCCCCCCTGGGAAGGGGCCTACATCCATGGACTGTTCATGGAAGGTATGGCGTAATCATCTAGTAAGCATCACATCTAGAGCCCTGCGCAGGAAGGGTGTCTTAATCCTGTTGATATTCTGACCACTCCCGCCCGCACCCGCCAACAGATCAGATCAGTTAGATCAGATCATATAGTTCTATACAGACAGTTATCTGGAGAGCCGTCCATTGAAACTATGTTTCAGAAAAAAATATGTTGCAGGTGATTGGATGAACATGTGACCCAGCGGAGCCAGTAGGCCTTTTTCACATTTCCGGGGTACGACTTCCACTTCAGCGAGCTGAAGTGCATTAGTGCTTCCGGTCGGATTGTATACGTATTGAAAATGCTGCAAACAAAGAGAAGGGCTCATAGTTCTATGATTGTTGCGTGCCTTTAAGTACCAATTCTAGCATAAAACAGCCATATCTTAGTTTCCATTGCTTTCCAGCATGCTATTGTTGCTGTATCTACGTTAACATGTTACGAACTGCAATGCGCCACTTGCCGCCCATGAAAGAACAATAAACAACAGCGGAACTGACACCTTTGAGGAAATTGCATCATCATGTCATTCTAATAAAAGAGGATGTGTGCCAAGATGCCCAGGACACTCTTAAAATAGCGATATTGAGCCTGTCCTGGTAAAATACATGTTTAATAATAATAATAATAATAATAATAATAATATAATACAGTAGGTACACTCATCACACAGACGGTAAAAACACGTACGTGTGTGTACGTGTGTGTGCCCTCCTCCCAAAGGGGCGCGGTGGGACCCCCAAAGCGGCGCTCTCTCCGATGCAGTCCTGAGGGACCTGACGGCCCCCATGCCGGTGCTGTACGTCAGAGCGTCACCGTCAGAGGAGCAGGACCTGAGGGGCACGTACCCGTGCCCAGTGTACCGCACCAGGCTGCGCGGCGCCACCTACGTGTGGACCTTCCACCTCAAGACCAAGCAGCCCCCTGCAAAGTGGGTGCTGGCTGGAGTGGCTCTCCTCCTGTCTGCATGAGGCATGGCCACGTCACGTGTAGTCATAGCGTTCCTATTCAGGTACTGTGATGAGTATATTCTACCATTGTATTTGCGTCAGTATTAGTGGAAATGTGTGGTTAAAGGTGGTGTCAGATATCCTGGAGGAAGGTTCCTTATACCTCGATCAAAACAAAAACACCCATTCCTTCAAAGCCATGGGGTGCTCCCTATGAAGCCCCCACCCAAATTGACAGTATTAGTGGAAATGTGTGGTTAAATGTGGAGTCGGCTATCCTTGGGTAACACTATTGATATTTGAACTCGATCAAAACAAAAGCACCTCTCCCTTCAATGCCATGGGGTGCTCCCTCTGAAGCTCCACCCACCCCCAAATTGACAGTATTAGTGGAAATGTGTGGTTAAAGGTGGAGTCAGCTGGCAAACCGTGAGCTAATATTCGGTTAAGACAGAAGGTGCATTAAATAATAATAATTATCATTATTATTATAATTGTAAACATTTGCTTACAATCGCAGACTCCATCTTTAAGTAATACCAATTTTTCTTTTTATAACCTTTGAAGTTATTTGTTGTGTTGCTTTGCTTTGTGTTTTGTGTTTTTTTTTTTATACAATAATACATTTGTCACATGCTAATACAGACAATTATATATTACTCTAATAAATAGATATTACTTAATTTCTTAGTGAATCTAAAATTGGGTAATATTATGATGTGTATTGTTGTATTTAGAAATATTAAAGAAACACTATATCTCTGGAGACTAGTGTGCTTGATGTTGTTGAGTATTAACATCGTATAACACTGTAGGACTTCTCCCAGGAGAGGGTTTAGTCTGCTCGTGATTTGTTGGGCGCTTATGTCTCCATTTTAGACCTTGTAATTCAGGATAGGAGAGCATATTTTATTGGAAGGTCAAGATTAAAAAAGCTCTCTGGCTGCCCTCTACTAACTGAATGATACACAATGCCGTCTGAAGGGGTCCCGACCAGAATTCCCAGGAGATGATGTGTACGGCTGCTATTGACTTTTAAATGAGGAGCGTTTGACATTGACCTTTAGCACTGCAGAGGCAGAATACTAACAGACAAGTGTGATTCATTTGGCCTGGCCCGTAGCAAAGGAGCCCATTCAAACGCTCCCCGTGATAGCTGTCTAGGAGAGAGGCAGCATGCTAGATTACACATCACCTTATCTGTCTGCAATCTGTGTTCAGGTCTGATGAACTAAATATTGACCGAGTAGAACCCTGTGTTAAATGAGTCTGTAGCAGTCTTATCACAAAATGATGATTTTTTTTTTACTTGACTAAATGCATATGCTTAATAAATGACATGAATATGCTGTTTTTAGCAATACATCATGTTCTCAGTGCATGACATGATTAATAGCTTTGTCTTCTGTATTTCAAATCAATGATAAAATAAATATCAATGGCATACAGAGTCAAGGCCAAGATCAGTGTAGGCCCACTATTTACTTTTCTACATACACAGGCAGGCCAAATTAAAATTCAACCAGATTGTGCAAATTAGAATTGTACATATATATGTTCTCAATATAGTATAGTATATATTTATACATTGTCCTATATGGTTTAAATCTGAGCTTAATGTAGGTTGTAATGTGAACATAGTGCTCAGTTCTAACCAGTGGCCCCTCTGCTCATTATCTTCCTGCCTAGTCGACAATGACGGGCTTTTGTTTACATTGTCCTAAACCTGCTGCTGTGTTGTCCCCAGTTTCTTCCTGCGTCCAAAGGAGCTTGTGCATTGTCAGGGAGCAGGGCAGATGGGGAGATTGACTGTGCATATTGTATCACCCAGGGGAAATGGAGGAATCTGCCTTCCTGTAGCTTCTGTTCATCTGCCCTATCCTCCTCTCATTAGCGCAGTGCAGCAGCTAGCTAGCCTAGTCATTTGGTGACAGGGAAATGATACAGTGCGCCGAGCGCTTGGCAGGAAATGGCAGGGTACGGGCCTGCGCACAGCGGGCGGTCTTGCCACAGATAGTCATGTTAAAGGCCAACCGGGACACCTGGTTAAAGGCAGCGGTGGCATCTGGCACACCTCCGCCTCGGAGGACTTGAAGAAAGACTGTTTACTAATGGGGCGATGGTGTTATATGGGCCGGTGGAGGAGCTGGCTGCGGATGGTTTTGGTAAACAGCTCATTTTTTAAAAGATGCGTGAAACGGAACGCTGTATTTATTGCAGGCAGTGATACTGCCACCGGTCAGAGGTGTGGAAACGTCATATCAAGGTGGTCACTAATCTAGCAGTGACAAAAACGTTTAGAAATATAGTAACAATATATGAACATTATAAATTAATATATCATTGGGTCACAACCTATTAACTAATTATTTAGGTTAATTGCTCAGATTTGAGAACAATTCTAGTGTATTTACGATACAGTAAATCCTCCCGTACAGTACACATTTGTGACCACAAAGTGGCAGTGTAGCTATACAAGTGACTGAAAATTAATATTATATATTATATTGTTATAGGAATTGGTCATGGCCTTTTAATTTTATAGCTAAAACATTTGAGATTCGATTGCGTGACCACATTGCTTATTTTCTTGTGGAAGTATTTATGACATTTAATTGGTTATTGGTTCAAAATCAAATTTTATTACATGCTTATTGACCAGGTAGTGACACGGTGGTCAGACCATAGTTTGTCATGTACAGACGAGAAGCGAATTCTGCTAAACAATATGGTTTTTAGTATGGATCTAACTTCCATAAAAAGCGCTAGTGTAGATTATGTCACTAAGCACCTGCGTAGCCTACTTGCTGTGACCTGAGAACATATTTGTATTTGTAGACAAGTGAGAGAACACTGAACACTGCAAATTTGCTATAAATAACATATGGTTCCCAAGCAGTCAGTCTCCGAGCACTGCTCCCATTTGCCCGTGTCTAAAGGGTGCTGTTGCACTTGTTTTCTACATGTATTGCTGTTTAAAGGTATATAGTAATTAGTATAGTAAGTAATTCTGAAAATATGGCAAAAAAACATTTCCCTTCAATAGTGTGAGGTACTCCCTCATAAGCTCTGCACCACACATTGGAGATGCATTGTGAAGGCTAGGATATTGTTGTTGTGTCTGGGGTGCACCACTTTGTTTGTGATCCTATTTACGGAGCCAGGGCTGTGTAGGAGTAACAGATACTTGTTTGCAGCACTCGGACCGCTAGCGGACCGCAAGGAGATATTTGGTGAATTTTGATATACCTTCAAGTAATATTATGCCAAACGCAGACGTGATATGGACCTCGCTGATTGTCAAAAGCTATAGCGATCACGAGCCCCGATATTTTTAAACCGCTATAATACGTTGGAGTCAAGTAGTCGCTGTGCAATATATATTCATTGTATTTGTCTCCAACATACTGTAATGTGCAATCATAACTCGACCGTGTCTGTGCACAGCCACTCCTTACAACTCTCATACCCCCTATTTGCCAATTTCGCACACACACACACACACGCACGCGGGCGTGCACGAAAGCAGTACATCTTAGTTTGACAGCACACAAACAACACTTGCGCCCCAACATTTATACTTGCGCTTTCTGTATAATGAAAATAACACACACACCTCTATGTACTTTAGAATGTAAAAATAGATACAAATAGAGAAGTGACATTATTCTTGTGTTTCACCATTGCTTTCCACACTTTTTTGAAAGGTAGGCTTTTTATCACATCTCATGTATAGCCAGTAGCCAGGTGTATATAACTACATGGATAAAATAATGGTACTTTACTTGAAAGTTTTAAAAAATGTGTAGATGCCTTTTTGGCAACTTATGACTGCGACACACAGATGGGTTCCTTGTTGTCGCTTTCTATATTATTCAGCCTAGCCCAGGCTTTCCTGATTATCTGCTTCCCTCTAGTGGTAGGGCCGGGTAATGCCTCTTTCTCAGAACGCTGACATGGGAGCCCAACGGAGCCTGACTCCTGAGAAATGTTCCTTCCTTGGCCTTCCAACCGAGACAGTTGACAGAGTGTCTAGTAAGAGAGACTCTCTCTCTATGCACGCGGCTCCAGCCTGTGTGACAGCTTGAACAGAGTCTGCTGATTGTCAATGATGTGCAGATAATCAATGTAGACTTGCACCTCTGGGCTGCTTTTCTGTGCCACACCATATCCTGGGAAAACAGACAAGCAAAACACCTTTTTAATTTCAGCTGAGTGAGCAGCATCCCTGACAGTCAATTAGCTTTTACCGTACTGCCTTCCCTACTTGGCACTATATATGGAACATCTACAGCCGTTCCATTCGGTGTTAACACAACGACAAATTGTGCTGTTGATGAACCCAAACCTATATACTTAAATACTATACAACCACTATTATGCAGTGCCTAGCCCACCGCAGGTAAACAGTAGAACACCACACAGTTTTGCTTGAGAATATGGGGCGTGACCTCCTGATCTTTCAGATCAGATCAGGCCTCAGATTTCAGATCACTCACCCATGTGATCGTCCTGGCATTTTCGTATGAGTCTCACCGTATCTGCTACCATGTGCTGGGAAATGGAACGGACAGGACCACAGTGTTGGAGTGGACTTTCACAGTAAAGTTAACTTCTTCACCGTTTGGGTAAAATGACTTACCAGCTTCTCGAAGTTGACCATGTTGTCATGGAAGGTTTTGTTGCCTTCATGAATGAACGTAATATCTAATAATACGTCAAAGAAATCAAATGCTTTAGTTAGTAGCAGCATGCTTGTTGCGTGCCGATGCACTTTTGGGATTTACATTTCCTAGTGCATCCTCATTCCTAACCTGGTATGAGGATATACTGTATAAAGCTAACGAAATAACAAAATAAAGCTAAAGTCAAGCTAACTAACCTTTTAATAGCAATGGAAGAAATGGGATCTTTGGTGCCTTCATCTTCTTAAAGGATTCCCTGTAGGCCTTGTGATTGAGTGAGGGATCCTGTCAAAACAATGTGAAGATGACAGATTAGTGTGTGTGTGTGTGTGTGTGTGTGTGTGTGTGCGCGTGTGGTCACACACGAGTGTGTGCGTGGTGTTTGGCTGTCTTCTGTACTCTATGTGCTTTATGTGCATTTTAATAACTAAAGGTATTTAAACATTGTATTCTGGTGACACATACATTAAGTGTTTTTGTTTGTTTTCTTTGTTTTACACTGAAACCAAAATTGCATTTGGTGTTTTACGCATTTTACACCAGATTATGAAACAGGGTTAAGATCAGTCAGTGATAAACAGTAAGATTTCATTTGTATATGGTGGGAATGGTTAGTTCCTCCCAGACACTATGTGATGATGGTCATGTTAAGGGTTATATAGCCTACTGTATGTACAGTGTTGTGTTTTATGAGTGTGTCTCACATACTGTCACTGTCTCCAGTTCTGAAAATAGCTTTTTGAATCTCCCAGGAACCTTCTGCCAATAAGATATAGAAATTATATGACAGATAAGTAAAGACATCAGCACACATGCAGAATCTAGCTAGCTATCTAGAAATTAGAGCCCTATTTACATTGTCTATCCAATTCACTGTTTATGTTGAGTTTTTAAACGTTCGACTGTGTAAAATGAAAGTAAAGCAGATCCTCTAAGGTTTTACCTCCCATGTGTGATTGAGACGGCTAACCGCTGCGGTATTCAGACCCATGATGATGGCAAAGAAGCAGTTCAGGTTCCTCTGTGCTTTGCAGCTGTTGTGGACAAAAATGTGAAAGTGTGGGATAGAACACTCTAGCTGCAATTCTGCACAATGTCACTGGAGGGGGCTGTATCCCAATTACAGTTTTTTTCTATCGCTAACAAGCGCTTACCCATACGTCAGATACTTTTTCTAAACTCTTAACACAGACACACCTACAAAACACAATTGGCCAAATGGATAATTTTCTTCTCAAAAACACATTTTGTTAAATATAT
>JAODUK010000008.1:2366400-2386254 GCA_027564635.1 Typhlichthys eigenmanni | reverse complement strand
TAGTTTTATTATCTTGGCTTGCTTTAGACATTTGTTTAGCACCAGGATTTGTCTCACATCAATCTGGATCTCATAATAGCACAACATGAATCTTTACTGTACCATACAGTAAAGTTAGTTTTCGTCTTGGATCATCAGATACCTTTGATGTCCTGTTTGTGTGTGTATGTTGGTATCGCCTCTTGCTTTTTTGGGTTCAGAAAAGCGAAAAGATACAACACCTCCCTCTTAGGCTTGTAAAACCATGTGTAGTCTAAAACGTGCACCATTTTGTCAATTCCCCTAAAAGCTTGACAATTTCCCAGCGCATAACATAGGTTTGTACACTGACCGTTCTTTGAAGAGGAATATTTCAGAGCGGTTTGCTTCTTTTTTAATAGGCAGATATATAATGGCATGTATTGTTGACCAGTGATCATGTTGGGATGTTGACCAGTGTAGTAGTCTAGTCTATGTCATAACCATGTTTAACGATGTCAAGCCAATTGCGCTACAACCATAAATGACTAAATATTACTCTAAAATACTTTAAAAAAATAGATGGGCTATTTATAGTAACTTTCTGGTGGCGAACTTGTTATGTGTTTGCACTTCACACCTCACATTTTTCTTCATACTTTCGTCCCCCCCACCTTAAAAACATCTCCTGCGCCACTGCTTGGAGTATATTCCCGTTCTGACCAATGATTTTCATAGACCCATGTCTCTTTGTTGACATACCACCTTAGTCAGAAATGAACTCAAACAAATCCCAATGCCCCTATTGCAAGATGATCAGATGTCTAACGTACAGTAGATTTGACTTAATGTGATTTAAAATGCAATTTCTGGAATCCCTGTTCTGGAAATAATCTCATAATGCTTTACCAATTAAAATGGGTGTATTAAAAAACATTGAAATTGTGCCTAGCAGTAGGCTAATGCGTTTATACAGTCGTATCTATAATTATTATAGATTACCCAATTACTGCCACTCTCTTCTCTCTGGCATCCCAACCAAATTCATCAATCGCCTCCAACTAGTTCAGAACTCTACTGCCAGAAACCTCACAAACACAAGGACAACAGATCACATCACTCGACTTCATTGGCTTCCTGTACAATTCCGCATCAAATTCAAGACTCTCCTCCTCACATACAACCTACTTCTTTGACTTTCTCCTGCCATATACTCCCTCCCGATCTCTTCGTTCCTCCTCTACAGGTCTTTTCATCGGCTGTAACTCAGTAACCATTTGTCATAGAGAGTACATAAACATGTCTTTGGACTCGGTAAAGAGTACTCTTACATATTTGTGATATAGCCATTTCACTGTGTGTCTTACCTGGTTTCCACAGGTTCTGCATTGGGCCAGCCAATACATATAGGCTCAGTTTTTCATATAATAAGGAGAGGGGGTGAGCAGGACTAATCGTTTCAAAGGACTTAAAATTGCCTGACCACCACCAAACTTAATCAGTAGAAGGCCGTAGGGCTACATGTATAAAAAATATGGACTGCATCGGCCACTAAGGGGCGCTACAGCACATCTTCAAAATATAGATGATCAAATAGTGATAACTCTGTGCTCGTTTGAGCTATAGTGATCACATTTATTTCACCATATGCGGCTCACTGACCTCTTGACACTATGAGCTCAGACTTACTGCTGTGCAGCCAATTAAAATAATCTGATTATAGCTTCAGAGGGGCTATCTGCCCAAATGTATGTCCCAATTCTCCCAATCCTCTACAGCGCATTATCAAATTTGAGATGGTCAAATAGCGATAACTCTGTGACTGTCAACTGATTGCTGATTGTTGACTGTGAGTCAACAATCAGCCAAAGTGAAAACATTGCAGCCTCTCAAACCAGATGATTGACAGGTTGGTTCAATTAGCCTACCCTAAGTTTGATAGGACCAGAAATATAATTCTTATAACGCAGTAATGCAGCATTACTTGGATTAGTAATTGTAATATTTTTACTGTTTTGGAAAACGTATTTAGTTACTACTAGGGACTGGAAAAAGTGATATTACAATAACTACAGTAGTTACTAGTTAACTCCCAACACTGATCATATAGGCTATACACAACAAAGCTTCGATACAAAAATGTAAATGCTCCACCTTACTTGTTCCCTTTATAAAAACATATCTCCTAGGCCCTATATAGGAAGAAAATAGGTATCCTACACACACGCAGAGACACCACTGGCTATCCATCTCCAACAGGTCCCACATTTTTAATGCATAATCAAGATCTTACATTACAATTAGATCCTAAATATAAAGTGTGAAAATTGCCAAAAATAGCAAAACACTGCAGGTTTAGGGTTAACTGTTTATTGTCCAACATAAGGCTTTAATGTTAATATGACTGCTCTAAAAAAGAAAAACATTAATTAGGCTTATTTAAACAAGAAATACATGTATAGGCTACATCATAGCCTATGCTATATACTGTATGCTTATATATTAGGCTCCTCAATAACCACCATAGCCTTGTAAAGGACCATGTAAATAGCTTATCCAGACATATAAACAAACAAAGCAGATCACGGTCAGTATCATGGCAAACATGTTGAGGCAGCAAGCAACTGTAGAGTGTGATCTCGCTCCATTTGTATCTCCTGAGAGATTCTTGTCTCTTGCCTGCAGAGAGAGAACATGCATGAGATTAGACTGCTTGAGCTCGTGTCAGGCGTTGTGGGTGTAGGCCTGTATTCACACACCAAAACCTTACCTTGAAAGAGTAATAGAGCGCGACTAGTCCGAAGCAGAAGATGTTAAAGTACACAAGGCTGCAAATGGACCAGACAATATGGTCGTTCGGTGGTGTCAGAGGGTTGTCAATTCTCACAGTGGTGTACTCCTCTTTTGTCTGCAAGTCACAGTAGACGGATGCTTCTGTGGGCTGTTGAAGAGACTCGTACTGGTTCTCTTCCATCGGAACAAACTCAGACTCCATTCAGACTTTGAGCTGTTAACTAAAGCTGGTGCCTTGCAGTTAGGTTCTCCAAATGAAAAAACTATGAATAGCCTAAGCAAATTTACTGCATTCACAGATGTGGAATATTCCAACTTTCCATTTCCTAACCAAAATTTGAAGAAATAGGAACTGAAAATTGTATCTATTTTTATCATCGCAGCTGCTGATCTGGCATATGGCCCAGGACAGTCTTAGTAGGCTACTTGACTCATACTCATACTTTTGTCCTGAGTGTTTAGAAAGGCGTCCCAAATAAAATGTATTATTATTACTTGAATAATTCAGTATCTAACACTGACCGTGTACTGTAAGTCCATCAACAACGGTGTTGGGGTGATGTCACATTTATTCCAGAACATCAGCTCTTTGACCAGCTTTCTCACTGCATCACTACAAATGCTGCATTGTCTGCCATTTAAAAGTTTCTTCTTCTGGTGTGTGTGTGTGTGTGTGTGTGTGCGTGTGTATGAGTGAGGCAGGGTCATGTTTGTGGGCTGTTTTAGCGAGAAGTGGTAGGTGAGGCGAGGCTTCAACATTGTTTTTGTGTGCTCTACTCCCTTTTGTAGCCTCTTTCACTTCAAATCTCTCACCTGCATGTTTCATTTAGTAATCACAAAACATACCTTCATTCACTAAACACTAAAACGTCATCATACATACCTTCATTCACTAAACACACTAAACACTAAAACTTCATGATACATACCTTCATTCACTAAACACACTAAACACTAACACTTCATGATAACATACCTTCATTCACTAAACACACTAAAAGTTCATGATACATACCTTCATTCACTAAACACACTAAACACTAAAACTTCATGATACATACCTTTATTCACTAAACACTAAAACTTCATGATAACATACCTTCATTCACTAAACATTAATTTAGATTAAATTAGTTCTCCACGTGAAATATTATATGCATGCGTAAAACTATTTAACAGTCCTATTAAAAGGCGGATTCAACTCTTGACTGTTATTTGAAGCCATCAAAACTTAGAAACACCTTTCCCTTCAATGACACATAGGTGTGCTCCCTCAGAAGCTCCGCCCCCCTCAATTTGGACACACATTGCCACAGCTGAGGGTCAGACCCTAGTGTTGTGTGGTGCGGTCTGCACCACTTCGTTTGTATTCCCGTGTACGAAGCCAGGGCTGTGTAGAAACATCAGATTATTTGTTGTGCGTATACACACACACTGAATGGGCAGCTAGCGGATCATGACTAGATATTCGATTTGCGTGACACAAAGAGTATTAGCAAAACATTTATACAATCAACGACTGTACCTTTAATGCAATTAGAAATGCTCAAATCTGAAGAAAAAATAATGACTATGATGTGATGAAGTTATACAAAGTGAGCAAGCACTAGCATGGTAAAACTCATGTATCTGCATATGAATACTAAATTGTAATCCAAAGGATTGGATTGCCAATGAGTTCCTGATTTTAAGAGTTCCACATTTGTGAATTTTCAATTATGCCGGGTTAAATACAACCAGTGTCCAGTTAAACACAAAAGTGTTTAACAGTTTGAAATATTGAAAACACATTTATGCAAACTTTCACAATGTTCTGCATTAAAGCTAAACTCAAGCCTTGTGGCTGTCATGCATTTCAGTGGCATTACAGAGCCCATTTTCTTTTTATTATTAGGCTGAGATGCAATTATAAAATCTCTACTCCTCCTCCCTGATAAGATAATTTACTATACCTTCCGTTCATTGAATGTACATGTTTTACATAACACTGTATTGAATGCAGCTTGTTGTCATAGTAACCTGCTTACAGTATGAGTCAACCAGTAGATATTATAGAATTGGGGAAATATAACATGTATATAACGAAATAAAAAAACAAGCAAGCTGCATAGTCTCGATATTATTGATCCAAGGGTTTAGAAAAATACAACCCCAGGTATTGAACCCATTTTGGCTACTATAAACAACCACATTTGTATAAAACACAATTAGTTGATGCAAATCAGTAATAACATGTAGTGCCCGCATAAACCTGTTTAAATTGTTTATTTTCGAAGTCGTTTTTTGCAATTGATGAGACTCTTCCCAACATAAAACAAAAAGTTACAAAATGTTCTATGTAATCAAAATTATGTGTAAGAGACTTCATAAAAAACAAACATGAAAACATACATACACATACAGAAGTGAAAGTAACATAAAATTGGCAAACTATCGGCCCTGTGATACTGAGCATTGGGTGCATGCAACCTGACATTAACTGTAGAATATCTACAAAAGTCCAATTTAAGAATGATAGCATCTAACAACTTCAAGACACCAAAAACTCCTGCACAGAACAGTGTGTGCAACCATCGAGCACTGTTAAGAGGGGTACACCAGACTCCTGACTTGTTTTGTGAAATTGTGTAAAGGTTCACAGTGTAATACGACAGCAGGATCCCCCCAACAAATAGTTTCAAGCAAGACTGTATATTTGGAACATACAAAATAAATTTTATTATCCATTCTCTTCATGTCTACATCATATTAGAATTTCTAGACACTGGCATTGTGCAATAACACACCCAAATTAATTCTAATATTTCTGACAGGTTCAACAGCACATTTCTGACAAGCCATCCGGACCTAACAGACGATGGGACTGTTGCACCAGACAGTATGTCGAAGTATAACGGAACGTGAAAAGCAATTGAATTCTTCGTCTTTGTTATTTCTCAAAGTAATAAAAAGGGCAGCCATGGTGCTGGCCTTCACTGAGAGCTGGCTGCAGTGTGACCATGAGCACACGCGTGCGCAAGCACACGCATACACACACACGCACGCACGCGCACACACACACACACGCGCACACACACGACAAGGGTGAGGGGTGGGCTTTACGGCTGAGCCCCAGTGGCTGCTGGGACCTGTGTAGCCAGAGTGTTGGGAGCAGAGATGACCGGAGATCCAGCAATATTAGCCATTGGCTGCGAGGAGGACATTGAGGTGATGCCTGGAAGTGAAGGGTTCGATTTTTAGTTACACATTTTTTGTTTGCATATCCAGGTTGGCGTGTGCATACAAATTAAGTTGGCGAGTAAAGGAGACAGCACGACTTGACTTACCTGCCATCAAACTAGAGGAGCTGACTGGCGTGGAGCTGGCAACCATTCCCCCTGGGGTGGCCCCCCTTCCCTGATCTTTTACAATGGGATCTAAGAAGACAAACCCCAAGTGAGCATTCTAACAAGAGGCCAATCTGCCGCCACAAACACTAGCATGCAATGGATTGAATGGAAATAACACAAAAAGCAGCAATTACAGAAGTATGGATGGTCCATGGCCTCCCGAGCAGTGAGACGGGCTTGATGGTCGTAACGCAACAGTTTGTCCAGGAAGTCCAGAGCTTCTGTGCTGACCAAGTGCTGATTCTCGCTATGCACAAACCTCTCCCACCTTTTACGGGAGTGTCTTTAAAATAAAAAAATAATAATAACTTCTTCTCATAACAAATATAAGAAGCATTGATGGTAGCAATTGCCTCAACAGCAAACATTAAACAGCATAGCAAAACGTTGAGCAGGATGATCTTCTCACCTGCCAAGAATGTCATTGAACCTCGGGTCTAATTCAATGTTGTACTTGTCAATGTAGTCATACAAGTCCTCTGTGCCAAGGACCTTAGCAATTCGCACGAGCTGTAAAAAGACAAACAAAAATGTCACCCCTATTTTCACTTTAAACACTCAAACACAGACTTCATTTCTGTTTAAAGAGCAGTGGAGACTGAATAAATAGCATCTTAATATGAGTTTGAGATACAACATATCCCTGATTTTTCTACAGTACAAAATGTAAATAAAAAAAAAACACTTGATATACCTGATCATAATTGTCATGTCCATGGAAGAAGGGTTCCTTCCTGAAGATCATGCTAGCCAACATGCACCCCAGACTCCACATGTCCAAGCTGTAGTCATACATCTACAAGAAAGCACAGTGGTTACGTTTGAAAAGTGAGCCTATCCTGATAATGACCTACACCTGAAGAAACCAGAGGGTTCATTAGATAAACTTTATGTATTGAGACAAAGTCCCTAAACTTTAAGAATTTTTGCTGGACTGCGTGTAACGGGATCAGTCAACATGAGCAAATACTGCATACTGACCGACTGTGCTGCATTCTAGAGTAGATAGTGGTAATGCACCATGTAGACAGTAGGTGGCGGTAATGCACCAATAGTATGTCATGGAGGAACCTTGCATGAGCTATGTATTGTCATAATGGTGTTGTCTCATCCATGCGGCCGGCTGACCTAGGCTTGCTTGTTTTAATCAGATTTGAAGGTGACTCTACTACGTTTCACTTTTATGTCCCAGTGACCATTGAAAATGATGTCATGGCTCTCTCCCCATTCACTCAGATAAGGTCTTAATAGTAACTGCCGAGTGGTTTTACTTGTCTATAATGCCCACCAAAGCGTGTTTTTTTTTTCCCCCTCAGAAAACGCCGGGCGCTCTGCTGAAAAAAACCAACTGGCTGCAATAGGAAGTGCTTTTTAAAGCACTTCCTATGCTGAGACGCTTTGGTTGCTATGATACAGAATCTCTGTGTGAATTCACATGTTGTAAATAGACAATCTAGTTTGTGTTATCAATATTAAAAAAAAAAAAATTCACTTGTAATATTCTATAAATTATTTTTCATGTTAGAATTGTGGTAGTCCAGGAATATCATCTGACAGCTCTCATGGTAAATGGACTGCATTTATATAGCGCTTTTATCCAAAGCGCTTGACAGTATTTTGCCTCACATTCACACACACTGATTGTGTGGTGCGACAAACACCGGGATCAGTTAGGGGGAAGGGGGTTAGGCATCTTGCTCATGGATGCTTACAGGTAGGTCAACACCAGGGTTCAAACCCACAACCTTCCGGCTGAGAGCACAGCACCCAGACCACTAGACCATCCTGCCCCACTAACTTATCCATAGTTGTGTGCAAGTAGGGTGACACGCTTGCTCAGTGTAGCATTTGTCTCACCAGTGACAGTGATGTCACTGGTTGGAAATCTTTGGGTGAAACACGCTCAGCTCCAAGCCGTGCTGCCGGCGTTTTTAGAAGCCTGGAAAAATGCTTGCGTGATAAAAAAAAAAAAAAAAATGCTTTTGTGGACACTGGCGGGGCCTTAGGACACTGCCCACATCTCTTCCAATACTAAGATTAGCCCTAGTAACATTTCAATCACCGACTGGCATAACCTGTACTGATAATTTGTGGGTTGTCTTACCTGGTAGTCCACCAGCAACTCGGGTCCTTTAAAATACCTGGATGCCACTCTCACATTGTACTCCTGGTTCGGGTGATAGAACTCAGCCAAGCCCCAGTCAATCAGACGGAGCTACACGAGATGAAGCACATAACGACCAGATGTAATATTTGATGGATTGGCATGGACATGGCAGCTACAGAGAGCGGACAATCATGGAAATAAAAAAAAAAGCAGAGAAACACACACTACCTTTCTGTGTTCATGGTCAATCATTACATTATGTGGCTTGACATCTCTGTGCATAATACCCATACTGTGGCAGTAATCCAGAGCCTTGATGAACCAAGAAAGACAAACAGTACAGGAATTAGATCATGTTCAAACACCGATCTGGATGTCCAACAGCTAAGAACTGAGAACTAATCTGTGAATATTCTTTAACCATATATAAAAAAGGACGTCAAAATAGTGCGCTATCTTGTGTCCTATGCCAAATTTTGTTTTTGCAGATTAACAATATTGGTTGCACCCGCTCCCCTTAAGCTGCTTGCACACTGCCCCTGACAAACGCCGACCAACTCCAACCAACGGCAACTGTGTGATTAGTGTGCGCAAAAAAAAAAAAAAAAAAAATCTAATCAATCAATGCAAAAATAATTTTATAAACGAGTCAGTTTATAATGACTTCATAATTCCACGGAGGAATATGTAGACAACGATATGAAATGCTGGATATGATAAGTGGCTATGTTAAATTGCAAGCGAGTGTACACAGATCACAGTGCAAGAGGAAGATGCCTATTTTTGCGACGATCGGTAATAAATAGCAGACAACAACATCAAAGGCATTAGAGGAGACTACCTCAGTGTAACATTATCGTTAGCGGTGATTAGCCAACTTTAGATGGAACACAGTAGCCTAGTCAGTGTAGTATAGGCCTAAAAGCTCATTTTGTTTGCTGCGGTTGGTGACAAGTAGGCCTACGCTACATTTGAACACAAATGATGTTGCCTTACCATATTGTAATGAATCCTGTTGAGCTTTATATTCAGTTTACATCATACAACCCCATAAATGCAGAAAAAACATTTCAATGTATAATGTCACTAGTTATAAAGTTGAGTCATGAAATTTTCAGTGCACTAGCCTATAGCCTACTGAACTGTAATTGGCTCGATTTAGCAATGCGTAAGGGAGCAAAAGGCAAGTATTGATAAATGTGATAAATGTGATTGATAAAGCATTTGATTGTTCTTTTTTATTGCTTGACAGCACTAAATATAACCATATATAATGGTATAGAATTCAGAAACCTAATGATAAAATGTCTTACCTTCAAGATTTCATACATGTAGAACCGTATGTCAAAGTCAGATAAAGTCTGATACAATTGCTGAAGAAAGGAAGAATAAAAAAAAGAATTATCCAATTATAAATCAATAAATGTCAACTATGTATGGCATGTCTTTGAATGACATACACAAAAACAAGTGTTGTACCTTGAAGTCTGTGTTGTTGACATGCTCAAATACCAGGGCTGGAGTTCGGGACTAAAAAATTAAGAAATAAATAATTAAATTGAATGGAATGAATAAATGTGTCTTCCTCCTTTGTGACATGTAGTTATATTGATTCCTATGTAGCAAACAGAAGAAGCTTACCACAGGATCTTTAACAATATCTAACAGTGAGATGATATTCGGACCACCCCGCAGATTCTCCAGTATTTTGATTTCTCTCTTGATCTTCTTTTTTTTGACCGGCTGCAGACAGAGTTATATACACACGGCTCAGCCACTAGAGTTGTGTACATCAGACAGGACCCTGGGTGAAGTAACGGGACTACAAAGTGCAAAGCCACATACACAAAAAATATCTTAATACCTTCAGTATTTTCACGACCACCTTTTCATTGTTTGTGATGTTTATAGCTTCAAACACTTCACTATATTTGCCTCTGCCTAGTTTCCTGACTAGCTGATAGTCATCTTGGTTTCTGAAAGCAAACAAGGGGGTTAATTTACTGTCAATATAAAAACAGAGTGATATATATATATATATATATATATATATATATATATATATATATATAAAACATAATAGGGGAAAGAAAAAACTAAAAAAAAGCATCCTTACCCCCATTCAACAACATGGGACTCGTAGTCCCAATACTCCCGAGGTCTTTGTGTGTTTACATCAGGGTAAACTCGAGAGCGACTTGGGACAGGGCCAGACATATTTATACAAGTTCTTCTCTAAATCTCCTAAAAACAAAACAAACATCAAACGTTACTCATTTTAATACTTAGTTAGCAGTAACTAAAATTGTGGTTAATTCCAAATTCACAAAATTCTGAGTAAAATTACTCTCCACTTTATTCTAGAGGCAAGCCTTTTTTGATAAAATATGTTACCTTGGAGGTTCCCTCCAGGATTATATGATAAAGTTTGAACAGATGTGGTTGCAATGCCTTTACAGAAGGAAATCTACAGAAAATAAAACTTTAAATTAGAGCACTCCATTGTTACAGCGATTATATAAATCAGGAACAACATGATCAAAATGATCAAACTACAGCGATTAAAAAAATATTATGTTTACAAATGAACCAACCAACCAACCTGATTGTTATAAGGGGTCATCCAATCAGTCTAATCGGGGGGTACAGGGTTCAATACAGTCATCACTGGAATCTACACCGAGATAATTATCCTGTTAAAAAAAAGAATAAACATAATGAGTAGAAGTGCTGCTAATTGAGACAAATATGTTAACTAACACTAACAATTTGCTGTTTGATTACCGACAAACCTTCGGGGATTTATATGATGAAGGCTTGTCGGTAATCAGCTAATTGTGTCTTTACAGTAAGGTACCGTAGTCCAGAGAACACATCTTAAAACGTCTACATCAAGCGTACTGTACGCAAGAGCCCAACATCTATCCGCTTAAAGGCCTTCGGAAGTAAATGGACCTAGCAGGCAAACTGGGCTACTACTGCCTGGTTGGGATGCTACCTACCTAGCCTTAGCTTATCAACAGCAAAGGAGAAAAGCCGGGTGGACACTGACAGATTGAAGCAAATTCGGTGGCATACTAAAGGGATTTGGTGGAAAAGACCAACAATTTGTGTCGAGAATGGTCGGTTATGTGTTCTGGTGTGTACCGACGATCTCACAAGAGATATTCTACTTCGATCAATTTATTCCACGAAGGAAAAAGTACTAAGCTAGCTGGCTAACTAACTAGCTAGCTAGGCTAGTGAATAGCTGGCTGACTCGCGAGGCAACTGACAACGCCTTCAGAAAACATCCCTCAAACACTTACTGAACAGCTGTGTGGCCAAGCTGCCATATTACACGCTACGACTGTTCACTGGCATACAAAACATTCGACACTGCTTCCAATCTGTGTATATTATGTGTTATACAACCCGATTTATATTACCTCTCAACGTTGTTAGAGATGTCAATATGGCGGTGCTTGGGATCAAGAGCTTAGTGCAAAGACCATTTCCTGAAGAGGGCGCTGTGCTTTTTCTTCTTCGTGGAGTGAGTTTGGCTGCCTGCTGCCACCATCAGGTTCATGCATGGCCTGAGCAACCATTGTCTGATCTAACATATTAACTTCTCTGCAGGAACTGGGGAACATAGTGCTGAAAAATATTCAAAACGTAAACACAATATTTGTAGTGTTTAGTGGGGGGTGGGGTCAATATTCTGACATGTTTGCATGTGTGACAAAAGGGTTATAGCAAAATATATCTTGAATGCTAAGTTCTAACATCTTCATGGGGATCATGGGTCAAACAGTTTATAGTAGTCTACACATTAATTAACTGCTACTTCTTTGTGAAATTCCTTGACATCTTGTTTCTTTCTCCTATTTGTGCTATAGCGCCCTAGACAGTCCATTGTCAGTATGTTTTCTCTATGATGTGTGTTGTCCCATATAGTAATCATCTTTGACCTCTATCATGTCTACCTTTTATTTCTGGAGTTTCTTTACTGTAATTATTTATATATATCAAAACATTTGTAAAGCTAGCATTCAATATTTTCTGCATGGTAAACACTTTTGTATTGATTTTCACACTTCACTTCAGACATCCACTTTATAAATAGGCTAGACATCAACATTTGTCTGATAATGAGTCATACAGTAAACTCCCCTGTTGAATTATAGGAAGTGAACAAATTGAAAATATCTCTAGGATTATTTTCTTTATTTTCTTTATTTTTTTTTGTTGTATTATGTGGTCATTTAGTGTTTTGGCATTTGCATTTTTTTTGTGAAATAATTGTATGCTGCCCCCATTATATTGATGTATTTGGTGCATAAAGGAATTCTGAATAATACATATTTAATTGATGTAAGATAAATAACACCATGCATTGCCTTGTGATTTACAGTACAAAACATAAATATTTAACAAAACATAAAAACAAATTACAGTACAATATAAGTCAATAGAATAAAGATAGCAATATTGAGACACTATATTGTCAATATGGTGATATGAGTCTGTACATCGTCTGCTATTTAAATTATGGAAATATTGTGACATTGCTCATATTTTCTGTCAGACAATTACAGTAGAGTGATACAATTATAACTTAAGGAAATCAAATAATTCCTCAGACAATTGGGTCATCATAGCCATATTAATTAGAAGAATTGATCACATATTCCCTTTTTCAATGAAATACTTACATAATAATACAATATCATCATATTCAAAATAGTATTATATTTGATTTTGTCCAGCTCTACTAATAACTATACATAGCATTATTCTATTGTTTATTATTATTCCAAAAACAATACCAATGTCATATACTTAGAGAAGCATTTCCAGATTGTTTGGAGAGAAACCAATGTATTTTAGATTTCAGTACCCACAAAAATATGTAACACTACTGTAGGCTATACCATGTTTCTTATTTCCTAAAGTGTTGTAGGTCACTGTACACATCTGACTGGACCCCTTGTAGCTCCTACAAAAAATAAATTAATATAGAAAACATTAAGGTCAGTGACTGCTGCTATAAAACGGGAAAACCGATGCTCTCTTGAATAACTATTAAAATTACAAGTATAGGAACACTCTACCTGATAAGGAGATTCTGCCATCTCTGCGGCCATTTTATTTGACACAGTTGGTGGTTTACCTTGAGCTGTTGTGAAATTGAAAATGATCAAATGTGGATTACACAGTAACACACGCACGCACGCACGCACGCACGCGCCATTCTCACCACTCACTCACCTTCAGACGAGTCCCGTCCCCTTCTGTTCTTCCGGAAGGGAGCAAAGCAGAATATGGAGACAGCGATGAGGACCGTCAAGATGAGATCACAGGCAAGGATGCCCACTATAGACCCAATGTCCATTTGATAACAGGGACCACACTCTAGATAGAAATGAAACCATAGCAACACCAGTACCACACATGTTCACCTGGGACATTTTATGAAAAGATAACTACAGTACCTTGCTGTCCATCCACAGCATGACCTAGAAGAAATTAAATGAAGTAAGGTAAACAAAATGTAAGAGTCTTATTAGTTAACCACACACACGCACACACACACTAACTCACCAAAAAATGACCCAATGCAGACAGTGGTCGACATCCTGAGGACCGTGGTGGGCGGTGAACAAGAAGAGAAATACGAGAAGGTTTAGGGCCAGCAGGTTTTCATATAGGTGTCGCTCACTGGAGACTGTTCTGTTCACCGTGACCATGTATGTCAGGGGGAAATGGAAGCATTCTAAAAGAAGAGGAAGTCAGTGTTTTTGTATGTCATATCCATGTGTGAGGTCATATTCATATGGGTCTGCATTGGTCTCTTAACAGGGCAGCTGTGGTAGACTAATCTTCGTGATATGACTGGGATGGGATTATAGCCTTTACTAAAAGATAAATAAAAAATTTCTTCACAGTCTTTTTAAAGTTTGTAAATAAAGTAGGCTCAAGGACATAATTTGTAGTGTATGGATAAACCCTCAGCCATATTAACCAGCTCTGAGTGGGGGATCCTGAGGCATTCCCACGCCAATGTGAAGATCATCTATAATCCTGGGTCTTCCCCAAGGCCTTGAGGATCGCCTCCCTAAGGTGCTCAAGGGGCATCCTTTCCAGGTGCCCGTACCACCCCAACAGGCTCCTTTTGACACAAAGGAGCAACGGCTCCACTCTGAGTTCCTCACGGATAGCTAAGCTTCTCACCCTATCTCTAAGGGAGACACCCGCCACCCTCCTGAGGAAACCTATTTCGGCCACTTGTACCCGTGATCTGATTATTTTGGTCATGACTCACCCTTCACCATGACTACGCCTCGACATCCTGGCCATGAATATCACAAAAAGGATTGGTGACAAAGCACAGCCCTGGTGGAGACCAACCCCCACCTGAAATGAGTCCAATTTACTGCAGAGAATCCGTATCACAGCTCTTGCTTTGGGCATACAGGGATTGGATTGCCCTTTAAAAGGACCCTCTCATCCTATACTTCCACAGCACCTACCACAGTATATCCCAGGGGACCCGGTCAAATGCCTTTTCCAGATCCACAAAACACATAGCATGAACCAGGCATGGTTTTACATGTTTTAACATGTTTATTTTTGCTGTATATTTGGACATTTTAACATAGGAGTCTATGGGGATTGACTCCATTTTGCGGCCAGCCTCAACTTTCTATTACTTTTAGATTACTTCACGCCTTAAAATGGTTATCTGAAATGCCATCCAAAGCAATTTACTGTGTTGGCGGTGCTAAATCTTTCTATTTTTGTGAATGTTGATGTTGCTCAGAAAATCACATTAAAGTAAATTATTGACGTTAATGAAAGGTTAATAAGAGAACCGCCAATTGTTTTATGCAGTTTCCTTCTGCAAACTTAACTTTTAAATTTGAAAGTATTCCTAGAAGTAATTATTAAATTACAACAACAACAAAAAACTAATCTGATTCCACTATTTTATCTGGTAACTGTAATCCATTACCATTACCAGCTAATTAATGATTACATGTAATCAGTTACTTCCCACCCGTGATAATTTCTCAGTATTTGTTTCCGTTCTGTATTAAAGTGAGGTAGTCTCACTCACTGAGAGGAAGGACTTGTGGTTGTATGTCCTGTATTTTGGTGTAGTGGTAACAGACATAGCTGCTTGCAGTTTATGTATTTTTCCCCTCTGTAATGTGTGCACTTGCTACTCCATATCCTATGTACGCCATATTAATATACACATAAACACTTGCTCATTAAATAGTCCATCAAATTAAATTATACAAATGTTCCACTTGGCAATGATTTTCACAATAATCCAACTTCCACTTTGCATTTGATTATACTTAATTAACTTTGAAATACCCATTCTTCCCGTAACTGCCTTATACCATTAATGTGAAACTAATGTGAAACTGAAAACGAATAGGCCTGATAAGGGGGTAAAAGAGAAAGAGTTTGAGAGAAAGAGAGGGGGGGGTTTGATGCATGTCAGCATGTAAAGTTCCAAGGGAGATTTGCAAATCCCTTGCTAATACTTCCCAGTTTTAAATATAGCCCTACAGTAAATCTGTGAGGAGACCATGCTGATATCTGTCATTCCACCATGGGTCTTAAAGAAGAAGTCGAAGACCAGCGATGTATGTATGGTTCATGTATGTGTGTGTGTGTGTGTGTGTGTGTGTGTATGTGCACATGTATGCATAAGTGTGTACATAGGTGTATATGTGTCAGTATGTGTAAGTACTTTATGGGTGTATGTGTATACTGTATATGAGCGTGTATGTGTGTGTATTTATACTATCTGTCTTTAATCGTTGTGATGGCCCCACCGCTTACACCCTTTCCCAGATTAAATGTGAGTAAAATGATTTTATAATCATAACATTTTGTCATATTCAGTGAATATCTCTCATGGTGTGTCAGTTATGTGTGTGCATAATCTCTTAAAAATAACTAGGCCAACTTTCAGTTAGGCCTTGTGCCAAATTGATTGTGATGACCAGAGCACCTAATCCCTGTAGTCCCCCATCCTATGTGAAAGTGTTTTTCATATTCATATTGTAGTGTTACAATTAATAAAACTATAAGGCCTACTTAGAAGATGATTGCAAAATAACGCAATGGAATTCAAGATATAGGCACAATGTCTTGTTTATTTCTATATCACCCACAAGTAAAAGAAAACAATTGTTTACCAAAAACTGTTTACCAACTGTTTACCAAAAACTGTACAAAAACCTAGGTCAGTGAGTGCACAATAAATAAACACATTTGGTGATGATTTTGTACAGTTCAAATATGTGAAAACTGCAGAATTGTAAATCATTTTTATTTACATGATCTTGAAACTGTTCTGTAAACAATACATTTGCATGCAGCTGGTCAATGTGTTGGCCTATTTCCACTTTTACATGTTTAGGAATGTAAACCCTTTTGTGACTTGGGGGTGCCAAACAGACACTTAAGGTATTTGCTAATTGTACGATAATACATTTAAAGTTAGCAAGCGTTCTCGGAAATAGCTGACCCTGCCTTTAATTGCTGTCAGCGTCATAGATTATATACAGTATTTATTCACATTCTATGGTCAGCACCTACCCCCCTAGATGGTGACAATTAGGTTGGCTAACTCTGGGATTGAACCCAGACCAAAACAAGTCAAATTAATTCAAATCAAGTCCAGTTTATTTATATAGCCTTAACTCACAGTTTCAAAGGGCTGTACAGTCTACATTTCACTTGGAAACAAACAACAGCCCCTTCACCTGCTCTTTCCACTGGGCAAGGGAAAACCTCCATTAAAAACCATGTAGGTAAAACAAAGTGTAAAAACCTCTGGAAGGGACCACAGAATCTACCATTTCCATATCTTTCAAAACTAAGCAGTTTTACAGATACGTAAAGGACATTTTGTGCTCAAAATAAATAAATAAACACTCACATTGCATTAACAATATTTTGAGTGTTCCAACATAGATACAAAATAATAACAAATACAATAAGATGAAATCCACTATGTGTATTTTACAAACAGGGTCAAGAAGATTTAAAAGATAATCCCTCAAGTAAATCAAGTTTTCTTTCATTAAACTACAACTGTCGCTGTTCTTTGTATTTTAATGCTTGCAGTTTGCCCTGACATTCATGTACACCATATTAGCTGTGAAGAGAGAAGAGAAGACAATAGTCAAATAGACAAACGCAAATTGTTACCACTACATCTCCAAGATAAAACGTAATTCTACATGTACAGTACATGCAGGAATAAGGGGCATCATTAAACAATAAAACTAAAACACTTTAGGTGATTATAAAAGACAATACATGTTCAGAATCTAAACATGAAAATGTTTGATGAAAATTGATCTATATAAAATTAATAACCCTTGTAATTATATCAATTTCACCTCATGTTGAATACACACATCAACATTATGTCACCATTTAGGTAAATACTATATTCATCTGCATGGGTGGGCAAGATATTGCCAGTAAACTATAATACTGATTTAAAAATTAATGTAAGTTTTTGGTATAGGCTTAAAGTTGATAATATTATATATGGCTTTCTACCACTAGATGTCAGAATAAATGCACCTGCATTTCAAAGCAAAATTAACACGCTCATGCACGTGAGCACGCACACACACACACATGCACACACGCACGCACACACGCACCCACACGAACACGATCAAACAAAGAACAGAGGCGCTGAGATTGCAACACACACACAGAGGGAGTGTGATGTCATTCTCTGCTACACTATATTTTAACATGGAAAATAGTTGTTTGCTGCAATATTAATGTGTAAAATATTGATTAGCGCACATTTAAAGGGTGACAACATAATATAAAAATTATATATATATATATACAGAATATATATATATACAGTATATAAATTAATATCCAAACCCATGGCTGTATAACCTTCAGAGACAGAACTTCCATGAAACCAATATTTGTTTTACATGCATCTCTGTCACTCTGCTGTATGTACTGTTGTGTGACCGTATGGCTCATATTGAAGGCCTGATGTATTTTACTTTCACTGTACTCCTTGTAATTCATTTGAACTGAGCTGCTCTCTTGTTATCTCAATGGGACTTTCCTGGTAAAACGAACGTGGGAGAAAAACTAAAATCTCACCGGCCTCTTCTCTCTTCTGAATTCTCTTCCAGTGTCGTCGGCTGGCACACAGGTAAGTGACAACAACAATGAGGATAGTCAGCACCAAGTCTGCAGAGATGATGCTAACTACTGTGGCGGGCTCAATCCGGTAGCAATATGCATTGTCTAGTAGCAAGAGAAAGTAAACAAGAGAAACAGGGGTTTTAACATTAACTCACAGCATGCTCACATTTGGGGTGTATGGCACAAGTGTTGTTACACATACCGTACCTGAGTCAGCCATAGCTAGCGCTAAGAGAGACAAAGAAGAAGTGCACGTTATTGCCAAACCATTGTAGAGCTAGCCCGCTGCTTATATGTAGGTGTCATGCAGCAAGGTTTCATAAAATGCAGCGGTTTCATTTTCCTGTATAACTTGAGGACCACCCATTCACACTTTTACAAGTGGGTGTGAAAAACAGTTGCTTCTTTAGAGACATAATGCCCACAATGAAATAAAAATTCAAAAAACACACAAAGAAAAGAAAATATTACTGTTGACAGAAAGGAGAAGCCACATCAAGCAGTAGATTATTCATATTTTTATATCACCCTACCTGATAGACGTTTGCTCTGCCTGTATAGTGTTGTGAGCATGCGACTACACTGTGAGCGTGACTTCTAATGTATTGGCAATGTTTCTTCCCCACCTACAAAAATGACTCAGATTTTTTTCCACTGCTGGCTCCCTGTGGCCAAGTCTATAATTGACATCTATCCTATATAGTTCTATGTAAAAAGCACGCAGTACACTCTAATGTGGAACTAAAACTTTTGTCTGCAAGTCAATATGCAGCCTATATGCTTTTAATGGGTTATTTTCAGTATTCTTTAACATTCTTGCTCAGTTATCCTACACACCAAAACCAAATTTGCTGAAATGTTCTACTGAACTACAGCTTTCCTAAAAAACATTCACTTTTTTTTAGCATCAATCAAGCTGACAGTTTTGACAAATTAACCTGCAAATAATGCCATATCAAATATAAGTGCAAATATATGAGTTATGAGCTTGCTAATGTTTAAAACAACCCAAATTGGCTGCCAGGGCAGTAAGTGAAATATACTTGATAATATTTCTTAAATTAAGTGCACATTTACTTAAATTAAGTCACATATAAGCCATTTATATTAGTAACAAGCCCAACTCGATTTTAAATCTAAAAACAAGATTATCACACTAAATTAGATATTGTTTTTGCTGTGCAATCAAAATCACACTTATTCCCAGTTTATTGGACATTTCTGACTACCTTAAACTCAGTGGTGGACCGTCAGGGCCAGCAAGACCTTCTCTGCTGGCCTAACATAAATCATGATCATAAATCATGATAATAATTTGATAAAATTTAAGTTAATTTTGAATTTACTTTCCCTAAATATATAAAAATATTATACATATTATACATTATACATATTCTCTTCATGTTC
>JAODUK010000008.1:2345807-2366300 GCA_027564635.1 Typhlichthys eigenmanni | reverse complement strand
CTCTTAGCCCTGACCTGCTACTGCAACACACACACACACACACACACACACGCACACACACACACACACACACACACACACACTGTAACCTGCCATACAATCCCCCGGGCATAGCCATGAATAAACACTGTCATTTCACAGGCTGATGTCCAACCACAATGCACAGCAGCGTCAATGGCGGAGGTGGGGTACAGCATATGTAACGGCGGCCTGGCGGGTAGCACTGTGCAGTATACTGTAAGTTAAACCTCACTCTCTGACACCTGGACGCTCTAGTGATGCACTCGAGCGTCCTTGGGATTTAAGACGTTTGCGATGTAATCTGTGGGAGCGGGACTCGAGCCCCTGGGTGGAACAACCCTCTGTCACACATGTACATACAAGTTGCTTATATAAGGAGCGGTAAGATAAAGTACAGGATGCGAACACCAAGCCATTTTGAAGGCATTTTGGCTGCATGCATGCACTGTCAAATTGCATGGCGGTGTGTGTTTTACAAAGACCCGAGGTAACACCCCCTGTGATCAGTAAATACATACGACTCCCTTTTAAGGAAGGCGGTTATGTATGTGAACGCAGGCTGCCCGTGGCCACTCCTTAACACCGCTGATCTCTGCTGCATTACCGTGGAAGTCCTGAGCCGACAGAAGAAATCGCTTGCCATTAGTGACAGACTCCCGCTGGAATAAAGTGCCACCACACACATTGGCTCCCAGCCAAGGAAGTATTCTGGGAAAGTTAATGGTGCCATTTTCTTGCCTTGTGAGGCTGCCTTGCTGTGAAATCCAGCAAAGAATTCATTTTGTTCCTTTAATTCTCGAACCATTCTTAAGAAAGATTCTTCAACTGGATGTGGGAGTTTTGCAAACTGTTTCCTCCAAATGAGTTGACAATGTAACGTACAGGTGTCAAGGAAATAACATGGATGCCCCATATCACGTGTAGCACCTGACAATAGTTCTCAAGCATCTTACTTTCATTCCCTAATCCCCACGAGGACACAAGATAATCCCTCTGGGCCCGTTCTGGTACAGAGTCTCCTCTCCTCGATATCCTCCTTGTATTCTAGCCAGCGGGATGCCTGGGAGCTTGGCCACATGGTTCAGACCCGGGTTATGGGCAGTGTCATGTGGTGGAGGGAGGGGGGGTACGAGGAAAACTATTGTGAGTTTGGGGGGGGGGGGGGAATAAAAGGCCCTTTCTACACCCCCGACCCTTTTCTGTGAGCCAGAACAGAGGGTTGCCAAGGCGATGAGGTTAGTCCGTCTCCCACAGCGTGGTCTGGGAAGAGGGGCAGCTTGCATTGACATTTGCTCAGAGAGAGAGCGAGAGAGAGAGAGAGAGAGAGAGAGATGAGGTTGTGGTGAGTTAAAGGAGGAGGGATTACACCATTGCACCTGCAGCGTCGGGGGGCTTGACACAAACTTTGAGAGTTGGCTGTCACTGGCTTTATCCATCCCTTTCATCTTCTACATCTCCCTCCATTCATCTTTTAGGTTGTATTCCTGGCCCCTTCTTCCATTTGCTCTCATTCAGGCCTTGGCATAAAGTCAATTAGCCAACACTCCCCCCCAACCCTCTTCCACACCGTCTCCCCAGAACCATGCATGCAGACATCCGCAGAGACGTGTGAACACACACGCACACACACACACACACACACACACACACACATATGGACACAAAGGCTGGTCCATAGCACTGGGAGCCTAACAGCCAGCAATCCTGCTATGGACAGAGAATCTACTGAAAACAGCTCAGGGCTTTTGTTTCAAATTTCAGCACAGGAAAAGTTGAGCCAAGTAAAATAACTACAGCTCTGCATCTTTCGAGTGTGTGTGAGTGTGTGTGCGCAGGCGCGCATGTGCCAGTGTGTGCATGCACGCCTACGTGTGTGAGTGCACAGCCCTTTCCACCCATTTATTTGAGTGATTCACGTGTAATAATAGTGCATTTCCCAGGGATCATTCAGCCAGCGAAAATTGCTACAGTGTCAAGAAAGCCTCTGAAAGTGAAAAAGCCGCAAACACAAAAACCCCTTTCATTCTTTATCAAAGGCCATTCAAATACAATCTGTGTTTTTGCTTAAAGAAGGCTACGGCTCTTCAGACAGGCCTATCGGTGAATACCAGCAACGGTAAGAGAAAATGACGTGGATGGAATATGCAAGCAGAACCACTGCGTGCAGCACCAGGACCTCCGAGCACATGTCACGCCGTACCAATGCTGCATAATTGGGCAGCACGGGCACATGTAAAGAAAGGGCAACCGTGATACGTTACAGAAGCCACAGAGCAAGACATCAGCTAGCTTGTTGCGCGCTGTTAGCCGAAAAACGAAAACATGGGGAAAGCTATGCTAATGTGAACCTTCCTCGCTGACAGTGAAGTACACAAGGCCCTCTGTCAGTCGCAAATGAGACTCGCGGTGCAGCGGCTCTAGAGGAAATGATCCCTGTTAGCATCCTTCTGGTGCCTCCACGTCTAAATAAAGACAACTTCCATGGAACTGAAAAGTGCTCAAGGCTATCATTAACCCCAAATGTACACACACACACACACACACACACACACACACACAGACATCAACTACATGTTGTTAGATCTCAATTACTCACATGCACCCACACACACACACACACACACACACACAAACACACAAGCGCACACACATCATCTACATGTTGATAGATCTCAATTATTCACATACACACACACACATGCACGCGCATGCACACCCACAAAACAGTTGTTTATGATTTTTTTTTTTTTTTTTACACCAACTCCCTAAAACATTTTGACATCTTTATATGTGTTAAAGTATAGTGTTTCTTCCAAACGTAAGTGCAAACCACATGGGGTTTGCATGTAATCACACTCGCAAGTGAAATTACTGTATTTGTTTTGTGTATTTTGCCTGTTACGTGGTGTGTTCAAGTGCCCGTGGAGTCTCCATAAAGGTGCACGGACGTTGCAGGAAACGCACATGGACCCTCACCAGCCTTCCGACGCCGTTAACGTACATCTATTGTAATGGCTCTCCCCTAGGGCCCACCCTCCTCCCCCCCTCCCCTTCCTCCATGACCCAGGGGGTCAGCCGGCATGCCGAGGCTGAACATCGTGGGTGGGGATGGAGTAGGCCACTACGAGCTGAAGCAGGAGAGTGAGAGAGAGATGTGCATGGAGGGGATCTTCTCACCCTGAGACAAGTGATTACTTTGCGGGGGGACTAAGTTATGCTAATGCATTCATCTCCAAAAGCACCGTGATTATTTAGAGTTCCTCGCCAACTGTTTTAGATTTCACTCACTTGCTATTTTATGCAAAGATGCCCCCCCCCCGTCAAAACCAACAACCCCACCCCCCATTGGCACAGGCAGATAAGTGAGAAAATTCACCAGATCGTTGATATATGTGGCCTTATTTTAATACGCCCTTGATGTGTGAGTGAATGTAAATCACAATATGCCTACACTTTCCTTCTGAAAGTATATCATGTTGCAATTTGACAAAATGAAAGTGGAGTTGAGACAGTGATATTGCTTACCGAGTATCATTTCCTCCATCTCTGTTTCTGGCCTTCTAAATTGCCCTATGTTTTATTTAAAATGGTCCAGCACTTTCCCCATGCACTTATCATAAAAACCTGGAGAACTCCCACATGTGCCTCAAAAACTTGAGCCTGCACGCGGCTTTGAAGTCGCCGTTCCGTCCGCCGTTCCCTGCATTGGCAGCAGCGTCAGGGGGATAGGCTGAATATGTTGATGCATATTCTCTCTAATCCTGAGCTCGGTATAATCGGAGGAGAGCGGAGCGGGCTTTGTGCCGCTCCAGACAGGCCTCCGCAAAAAAAAACGCACACGTGGGAGGAAGACTCCCAAAAGGAAAGTCGGTGCTTCGGGGGGCACGGCGGGGTTAAGGAGGTAAAGGAAGGTAGAAGAAGCCGGGGGCAGAGGAGGGGTTATGGGCAGTCCAGAAGGTTTGTTCAGAGAATAAGGCAGTGAAGTAACGAGGGGGAAATGTGCTGGAGAGGAGAGGAGAGAAGAGAAGAGGAGAGGAGAGGAGAGGAGAGGAAAGGATGTGATAGGAAAGGAAATGAGAGGAAATGAAAGGAAATGAGAGGAAACAAGGAACCATGGGAAAACAGAGGAAACTACTGGCGAATAGGGGAGAGAGAAAGATAGGTGAGAGAGAGGCGGGAACTGAAGAAAACAAAAGAGGACTGCAGAGATAATGACAAGAAAGACAAATGAAGATGTAGACAAGGTGCGGTGGCGGGGAGAATGCGACGAGAGGGAAATATATTTCAAAATAAGTGAAATTGAAGATGTCGCGGTGAGATATAGAGGGACTCTGCCAGCGACGGGATTTGCAGAGAATTTGAAGAAGATTTCGGGGAATGAGAGTGCTGTCCAGATGCGGTGCGGAAAGCAGCATCTGCAGCATTAATTACAATAGCCCTCGCAACCCCCACGGCACCACGCGCACACACAAACACCCCCGCCACGCTCCACCACCTGTTTCCTTTCAATGGCCCCTGCAGTATACGTGAGTAAAATGCATCCGTAAGATAATGCAACCGGGGCTGGAAAGACAAAGCCCTCCCCACATAGGCAGCGCCCCCCCCCCACCCCCCCCACCCCCATGACCAGCTCTCCGCAGACCCCCGCAGGTATCTCGATTTCCTATCTATTAGAAAAGTGAGAAACAGAGCAAACAAAAAGCTCCCTGTCACCTCCAAGCCTCGTCCAGGCGCGCTTTGTTTTTCTCCCGCTGCTGAATTGGATTGGGTGAGTCAACCGTATCGCTGATGGAGGGAAGATTGCCGGACCCGGGAGGACAGAAAGCCGCTCCGTTTTGTTGTGTGACGTGCACATTACTATGTGGTACATGTGTTGGGGTTGTGATGTACCGGTGCTATCTGGAGTCTCTCGTTAAGATTACATCTGTTCTGCTGGGATTGTTTTCCTTCTGCTCTCATGGGAAGACACAACCAAAGTGTAACACAGATTGCGCCCAAACTATTTTACTACATTAGGACTGGCAACGGCAGCTACAATGTGGGTCAAATCTTTACCTTCCAAAGTCCTTTGGCAGGGATGGGGGGAGAACAGTCTCCACAAAGAAACATGAATTGTAACACGTCAAATGTCTCTAAAACAGAGATTCGAAAAGAGGATTTGCTAAAAAGCACGAGATCAACTCTCAAAGTCGGCAAATTTCTCTGGTAAGTCCATGTACGTGGTAAAGGCCTCGACTTAGCGCAACGGATACGCGAGGGTTGTGGTGCACAGACAGGCATTACAGGCCTCTTATGATCGAAGATCTCTGACAGAGAGAGCATGATCATGTTACCAGCCATGCCGCTCTGTTTAACCCAACGTCTACAGCTTGATTGCACCTCCTGGTCCAGATACTGTTGTCAGCAGATCAATTACATAATTGTGTTACAATTTTGAAGTTTTAGGCTGTCGGTTAGATCGATGGTGGGAATTTTAGAAGTCCAGGAGGCGCAGAGTCCAATCAAAGATCTTTCAGATACAAAACATGTGCCATCTTTTTTTCATATAGCTTTATTTTGTATCTCTCTCTCTCTCTCTGTCGCTCCCAAGGCCACCATTGCCATCAATGCACCATGTATTTTGGCTTAGGTAGACATTGTACTGGAGACATGAAAGAGGAAATATGTGTAAATTGTCACAAACACTAATACAGAACAGGGGAAATAGGGATAGAAAAGTATTTTACCTCTTTCCCCCACTTTGACCTCCTGCTGCAATTTGGAGACTTTAATTCATCCGGAGACGTTGGGATCCAAACAGCTACAGCAAACAAACAAGATTACCCATTTGAACATGCCAGTAAATCTTATCATATTAGAGCAGAAACCGGGCCACCTCAATAAGGTTGGCTGTTGAACACAACCACCCACCTCTTACCCCCACCACCAAAGAAATCCTTCTATTTCCTTCCTTCCAATTTCTGCTTTGATTTAACTGTTGCTCGCTGGTTCTGAACAGAGATAGTGGCGCGTTTCACGTGTTTGCTGGCAGTAGAAATCAGTGCTGGAGCACAAAGTCTGCTATTTTAAATATCTCCGCCTGTCAGCAATCAAGCACCACAACTGGAGATTTGCAGGGCGGAATCCATCACACAAAACCCATGATTTGTCCATTAATTATACTATCATAATCAGGAACAACTCTTCAAAGGGTGCCCCAAAAGAATGTTGAGAAAGCTCCGAAGCGAAATGCTTTTCGTCAGTTTGAATTGGGATTTCTCTATACTGCCTCCATTCCGGTCAAAGGAGACACGGCACAAAGCCTTCTCAACACTAAACATCTTGTGCGAGATGGGAAGCTTAACGTGAAGATGGGCCAGCACTACATGCAGTATACAGGGGATGGCGTGATTTGGGTGTGTGTGTGGGCGTCTCGGACAGCTGAACACACCACAGACCCACCAGACACAAACGGGGGGGGGGTAAGGGGCAGTGAGAAAGTCTTCGTGACGAAGCCCGGTGACAAAGATCATCAGAAAGCGTGCCTATGGGACCATAACCGCTAAATAAGATGATTACAGCAGTGCACATAAAACAGGCTGGTGGGGGGTGGGGGGTGGGGGGTGAGACACACATCACACGACTAAGAATAGCAGACGGAAACAGAGATAAGGGATTTTTGGACTCACAAATGAGCGTCTGACGATGTGGGCGGTATTACCACAATATTTTTTCGACACGAACGTGCAATAACAGATTATGAGACATGAAAGTACTGTCTAGGGCAACCCCTCCCCCCGATAAGCATATGAAGAAAAAAGAGGGGCAAACATATACGATTTTATTTTTTTCTGTATCTGAACAGACGGTGATCTCCTCGAATCCCTTGTATCTACGTTAAATCCGTGTAATGTGGATTAAAACCTGTTAAGACACATATACTTATAGCATATTGGAACAGACTTCCTCAGCAGACAAATATAGACTCACATGTGTTATCTTTGTCAACCCCTCCCCTCCCAAAAAGAAAAGAAATAAACACATTAGAATTGCTACCACTGAAAGGTCAGAGATTTTCTTTGTTCCACAATTGGTTGAACAAATAGGCACAAGCACAAATAGACGCACACTGTGCCATTTAATCCAGGCTGTGTGCAGCCCCTGTCAACTCCTGTCCATTAGGGCAAGCTCTCCTCACAGCGTGTCTCCAAATCCCCTCCACTTTAGCTCATCACTGTATAAAGAGACACATCTGCTCCTCCATTTTATACCTTCCACACACAGTCCTACTGTTAGATGGCCATTCTGTGTGGCTCTCTGTTTAGATTGCATTTCAGCTGCTTCTCAATCTGTCCCTATCTCTCTATAAGAATCTCTCTCTCTCTCTCCTTTCCTCCTTTAACACCTAAATTGTTTATTCAATCAACAGATTATTCTCTATTAGATTTTATTCAATCAACAGAGTATTCTCTAATACAGTGTTTCCCAATCCTGGTCCTCTGGGGCAGCGGCCCCAGAGGACCAGGATTGTTTTAGATGTCTCCCTGCTCCAACACACCTGATTCAAATGAACGGAGTCACTTATAACGAGCTATTCATTAGAATCAGGTGTGTTGGAGCAGGGCGACATGTAAAACACGCAGGCCAGCGGCCTTCTAGGACCTGGATTGGGAGCCACTGCTCTAATAGATAACGTGTCACGTTCATATGAAGGGATGATTACAGATTGGGGACAGGTGATGCAAACACACATGGAGCAGGGGAGACAGCGAGGACATTCACAGGTTGGGAGGGGAAGTGCAGGCAGAGAGACACAGGGACAACCCTGGAGACCAGTCATGACATAAAGTGTATGTTGTACAGGCAATTACAGACCAACCTGCAGCAGGACATATAGCACTTATCTAAAAGGTCTCTACAACCCCATATTCAGGCACTAGATTCACACCAACACCGAGGACGCCATTACCCACATCCATTAGTCAGACTGTGTACGTCCACAAAGAGAAAATACCAACACATTGTGCCGCAGCAAACACAACAATACAGCAAAGCTATGTAAATATTTTTCACAGAGGTAGAGAAATTAATAAATAACCGACGAGCCCTCCCTAACGCGCGTGCTGAGCACCTGCTGGCTGTGGATCTGTGTCCCAACTTGTGATGTTTTCATCCCACAAATAAATAGCAGGCAGGTGAAAGCAGTGTTTTCTCCCATCTCTGCCAGGAGACTGGGCATATCCCACCAAAGAGACAGCAGCTGTCACCCACGGACGAGCATAAGGAGGCAGAGCCGGCTCCATAATGAATATACCAGATCGCGGCAACTTAGGGCCTCTAAAAACCTGTTTGGAATAATATCTGTGATATATCACAATTGGCCCAGTAAGTCTGTGGCCTCTCCCAGCTGGATAAAGCCACAGCTGATAGCTTTGGTGCCCAGATTGGGATCAGGGGACTAAGACAGAGAAATGCCGGTGCTAAGATGACGGAGGACTAGGAGTACACGAGACAAAAAGAGATAGAGAAAAGAAGGGAGAGAGAAAAAACCTGTGTGAGAGAAAGAGAGATACGCATATGTGTGTGTGTGTGTCTGTGTGTGTGTGTGCACAGATTGGATTGGACGGGAATGGAGGTAAATGGAAATAGCTGTTCTGATGTAGCCTCGGCAGAGAGATTGACCGTGCTTATTGAATGGCTGCCTGAGTACCCTAATGAGCTAATATCACCGCTGCAAATGATGAAAAATTCATGTTACAAGTTGCTGTTGGTGTGGACGGCTCTCAGGAATTTCATTTGCGGTTTGATATCCTTTCTTGCCAGCTCAGCATACACCATTGTGTGATTGGAACAGAAACACACCACACACACACATGCACGCACATACACACACACACTTAGAGCTAAAAGCCTAAAGCTATTACTATGAATGGCCTGCAATGCAGCACGATTGGGGTAGGGTGAAGAGGTATAGGTGAGCATATTGTGTACTGTGGTATACATGCATCGTTGTGTGTGTGTGTGTGTGTGTGTGTGTGCCTGCCCCGTGCACGCACATGAGCACATTCTGATTGCCGCCAGGCTGTGCTGTCCGTGGCGACGACAGTGGAGAGCTCGTACTCGGCGATAAGTGCGGTTATGGAAAAGTCTGTGCAGCTTTATCTCCCCGTTGCAGGTTAGATCTCAGATAAAAGGATTGGCCTCCTAAATAAATAAATAAATAAATAAATAGAACAAATCAACACAGGAGATAAGGCCCCATATGCAATGGCAGCTTGCTCCGACGTTGCACTGCACCACGGTTGCTCATCGCCATGGCCCCTATCGCTAACCAAGCCTGGGCCCTTATTAGGAAGATGTAGGCCGGTTCAACCCACTGACTCGTGTGTGCACCAAACACACACACACACACACCTGGCTGGCATATCATTCCAGCAGTGCACCCTCGGGGCGATGGTGATGGAATGCATTCGGGAGGCCGGCATGTTTCTCTCTCTAAACCTGCACGCTGAAACGTCCCGACGGGGAATCTCTGGCTCCTACTTAAAGGGAGAATGAACACCATGCAATCACCGGCGCTCCCTTCAAACCACCCACCACCACTTAAATTTTTGTTTTGTTGGATAAAGAATGATGCTGAAGGAAAAAAAATTAAAATAAGATGAAGAAGAAAGAGAAGAAGAAGAACAACAACAAGGCTGAGTACGGTGGCACACATCCAGTCTTGGTGAAAAGTCTGTCTTTTTATCCCCATTTCATGTTTCTTGAGTTAGAAATGTAATTCATGAGCATGACAGAGGAGATGCCGTTATTGTGGCAGGAATACTGTAAAGCTTAAGACCTGCTGGCATTAAGATGTACACACAGACATACAGGAAACACAGCCAATAACTCACAGCAAATAGTACACAACAGAAGATGTGACATTTACACATGCATATGTACGGTACACAAGTGTAAGAACCAAACAACACACATTCTATATTTTTATCTCACATACACCTGCACAAATGCATAGACACACGTCGCACACACAATGTCACAAATTGCTGCTAATTCTCTCTGGCAGAGTGCTCAAGAGATTAAGCGTGGGGTAATTTATAGCATTTTTTTGGTAGGACCGAATGTTTTACCCCGGCTTCCATTTAAAAATCCAATTTATTGATTTCCGCTGTTGAATATTTTGCCAAGTGACCCTGGCAGTTAAATATTCATAAGCCATTAAAAATAAAAGATGCACATTTTGTACGTTTGACACGTTGTTATATACGGCGGAGCCTATAATCTGTTCAATCCAACACACTGTCCCACTCAGAGGTGAAGCTAGTTGCCGTTGAGCGAGCAGAAAAACACCATTAGTTTCCCACATGTTCTGTGTTGATTAGAAGCCGATGAAAGACACAATGCAATCTCCTTGTTTGGCAGATAGAGAGGCAGCCAAATATCTTCATGAAATTATTCTGCTCCTGCTGCTGCTGGTGTTGTTGTTGTTGTTTCACAAAAACTGCTTATTTTTTTCCTCTTCAGATTTAGAAAATTGCCTTCCATTACAGCATTTAGATAAGATACCCGAAGAGCAATATAAAAATGAAACTTGGGCAAGCCGTAAAACCTTTAATTAAGACATAGTACTGCTCAGAGAGTATTGAGAAGAGAGCATTTTTTAAGAGAGCATTTTAAACATCCTTTAATGGAAACTGTGGGAGATGAAAGAGGCAATGGTCGTAATGAAAGCAGAATAGCAGAGGAATATAAAATGGTGAGCTATACAGGATATTTCCTTGATGAAGAAAGGAGACCCTCCCACTTTGTACACAATAAAAAGCATGCTAAAATGGCATTATATTCTAAATGCTAATGACAAGTGGGAGGAGCCAGTCTGGCATTTCTCTTCCACTCAATTCCACCTTATTTATTTATTTATTTATTTATTTATTTATTTTTCTGAGAAGCTTTCTACATGCCTGCCATTGCTGGAGTGTAGCTCTCTGGCTCAATGTGCCTCTCTCTCTCTCTCTTGCCATCGTAAGAAATTATGCATTGGAAGCTATATACGCTCTCGGCTGAATTCCTGCTGTGTGTGTGAGTGGTGCAGTGGGCCACAAACACCAGCTGAAAAGTAACCATGGGTGGAGCGGTGGGCAGGAGTCAGAAGGATCAACCAATAGGGAACGAGTGCGTGTGTGAGTGCGTGCGTGTGTAACATGAAACTGGTTGGCGTCGGCGGCAACACTGGAACCGTTGCAACATGTGATTATTTGGGTTGCTGTCGTCTTCTCGTCAGCTTGAACCAGTCTGGCTGTTCTCTTCTGACCTCTGTCAATGACAACAGAACTGCCGCTCACCGGATGCTTTTTGTTCCTCAGCACTGTTCACTGTAAACTCTTGAGTGGAAATCCCAGGAGAAACCACCCTGTCTGGCACAAAAAATCATTCCGCAGTCAAGGTCACTTCGATTACATTTCTTCGCCATTGTGACTTTATTTCCATCTGAGCCTCTTGACCGTGCCTGCATGCATTTGACGTGTTGCTGCTGCACAATTGGCAATGGTTATTTGCATAAATGAACAGGTGGTTACAGTATATTTGCTGTGTGTCTAACATCACAGGCAGACTGTCAGAGCATAATTGTCCTACAATGCATTTTAGCAAATATGCAAGGGTCTTCAATCAATTACCTTAAACTTCCCATGGATCACTGTTATTATTCAAAATTAACATTGATGATGTGCCACCCTACAAGAAGCCATTTGAGGGCTCTTATGAATTATACAAATTCCTGTGTTATTTACTTCCTGTGGTCTAAGCTTAGTGATAACAGGTCCAGACAATCTAATTCTCCACTGCACACAACACACACATCATCAAGCCGGCATCCGCTAATACATCCTGATTGTGTTTGTGTGAAAGAGAGACCGTGAACAGTAAGTGAGAGGCTCTCTATTGACTGATAGAAACCACACAATAAAGCTAGCACTCCTCGCAGAACCACAACATGCAAAATAACACCCCGGATAGCATTCTTCATTGTTTTCCTTCTTAATAACCAATCATTACACCCTTGTGATGACCCACCAGTGGGATGAGCGAGAACCACTTCTCCTCTCCCCATATAACTATCCCTTTATCCCGTTGTCATTTACTCACGATGCCAGATTCCAGTAAGCCTTGTTTTGTTGGATTATCACGGAAAACGCCTTGGGATTCTTGCTGGTTATCACTCGTGAATGATGCTTAATTAAAACAAGGTCGAAGACAAGTGCCAACGTGAACGTGTTTGCCTTCAAGCGGGTGAAAACAGGGACATAAAAACAATAGGGATTAAGGAACGAGATCGTATATACGCCCCGGGGTATGACGTTGATTCTCTCCTTGCATGTTGTGCGCTAATGCACTGTGTGCTACATTGGATGAGACAATGATTGTGATGTTGCCCTTTCACTGTGATAACCTTGTTTCTGACTGAAACACAATAGTTATCGATAGGGAACACAGCCACGTTGAAATATGCAACGTAGGCCGCTTTTCATTCCAAGCCTCCAGACAGCGTCTCCTCCCTGCATACAACGCTATTCTACACAAAGTGGGCATTTTATGAAGTGATCTCCACACAGGGAAGTGGATCTGGAGAACTCAACACACAGACTGTTTATTTTCCAATGAGGACAACTTCACTGAACAGCGGCTTTTATTCCCAAGTTTTTGCTGTGGCGATAGTGAATGCAGAATTCCTATTTGTTCAGAGGGCTTACAGTAACACAGGCTATTGTGTTGACGTGAGTCAGCAATAGAATGTAATGTATTTGTCCTACATGAACCGTAGCTCAATACATTTTGTATTTATGCTGTCCTACACGGACGACAGCGCGAACGCCCAACTGGAACATATATTGAAACGAAATGAATGTCTGTTGCCAGGGATAGCCATTCTGTAGGCTATTTACTTGATTTGGTCCATAGCTCCCTCCATATTGTGTTTCCACTGCCCCAACTAAACGGCAACTACATTTGCTATGCTGTCACCGCTCACCATGTGGAATCAGGCAAATGGTGCCCAGATCCACCAAGCGGAGACATTAGTTAGTCCCTGATTCTCAATGGCAACCCCCCCCCCCACACACACACACACGCGCACACACACACACCAACTCAACCATAAGGAAAAGGGGGGGAAAAACTAGGACACAAGCAGAGCCAAAGTGAGAAAGTAAAAGAAAAAAGCCTCACCAGCTAAAAATAAAATACATGTACCTAAAAATAAAAAATGAATCTGATAAAAAAATTATAATGATTACAACAAAAAAACAGTAATAGGCACTCGAAAAAACATCTCTTTGTTATGACTTTGGCTCCAGGACAAAACGTTCCCAATCTGGTGGGTTGAATCACCTAGTGGGCCAACAATACTATTGTCTTTAAACCAGATGATATTGGATAAAATCCCTGCACAGTCGACAACCACAAGGCAACCCACATCCATACAACATCAACATATCGTTGGTGTACGCCTACAGTAGACACTAGCTTCACAATACAATTGTATGAATGCTGATGGCAGTGCAAAAAAATAAAAAATATATATAAAAGAGAGAGGAACTTGAAGATGGGTGAAGCCCAGATGGTCCTGTTCGCTCGTTAGCCTCTGCAATGTATACCAGCTGTTTGTGCTGAGCCCTCTTTGGTCTCTTGAATATGGTGGCCACATCTCCGCTGTCATCTGTGCATAAAAGACAGTTAGTCTTTCACCTTATATCAGATTATTGGTCTGCTCTCCCATAGACTCTCCTCTCCCCTGTTTGTCATGGCAACCCTGCAGGCATATGCCGTCCCTCCTCCCGAGCGCAAAGATTTTCCCCAGCACCTTGGATGTGTTTCTCCGGGGACAGGAAGAGAAGAGAGAGTGAAAACAGTGGCAGAGGAGAAGAGAAAGGCAGGAGTAGATGGAAGGGAAATGAGCTGTGTTTTCATGTTCACAGCCCGTCCTTTTGATGTGCACACCAAAACAACCCCAGGCCCACAGCAGACAATCCCAGTGGCTAACATGACAGTCGGCTTGGCAGCCACCGTGCACGCTTGAAGCCCCTCAACACCTCCCTCGCTTTCCTGCTACCCCACCCTCTCCACCGCGTGCCAAAGCTTAGCTGGCATCCCAGCGATCAAACCCCCAGCTTCCTGCCAACTATTTTCCAAGCCCCCGCCAAAGGCTTGGCGCCCGTGCCACGTTATGAAAAAAAATAAAAAATAAGAAAAAAAAGAGAGAGAAACCCCACCCCACCATAAGCAAAACGTGTTGCCCACTTACCCTTCAACTTAAAGCAAATTAAGACCCCAAACTGCCGATTTGGGGTCCTCTCTCTCTCTCTCCCTTTGTGGAGTAGCTCTTCGCTAGACCACTGCCCCAGAGACCACGGAATAACAATGTCAACAGCAATACATTCACATTTTCACTTTAATAATGAAGGCATTCACAATACTAATAACAAACGAGTGAAAAGAAAATATGCAGATAACATGAATTTGACAGCTGACAGAATAGGCTAATTATTAACACATTAGGCAATATATAATTATTAGATGCCTTCTTGGCCTGCGGTGTTGTGATGATTATTATTATTGTGTTTTTATTGTCTTTCATGGATATTGAGAGGCGAGTCAATGATTAAAATCAATGGCAGGCTTTCCCTCCAGCCTGCCAACCAACTGCAACACACTGAAAGAGATGGCTGGAGTATAGCCTCTGTTAATGTGTGCGGCATGCAGGCATGTGTGCACACACACACACACACACATAAAGTTTGCATATACAGTACATACAAATCTGCCTACAGACATCGTGCACAGTAAAGGCACACAAACATACACACACACACTAGCGCACACAAATACACACACACTCACATGCGTACACACACAGTATACAAGCACTTTACAAAGCCTCTGTTGGCTGCTAGAAGGGGAGATCGCAATCGCTGCGAGGAAAGGTTTTAATTGATCTCGGTCACAGTTTAATGTGAGGCGCGGATTAACCGCTATCGGAGCAGAGAGGGAAGGGTTCGGGGAGGGATATCACAGAGCCTGACATTAAAACCCCCCCGCTGACATTGATGACGAGGATGCTGCGGCGTGACCCACAAAGATGCGAGAGCGGCCAGGAATATGTGTTCGGGAAAAGGCCGGGCATGCAGTGGAAGGATGTGCGACATCCCAGTTAATCCCAGTTTCCCTGTGACATTCTGGGCCAAATAGCTGGCTATTTCTGCTCAGGGTCTGACACCAGGGATATAGCATGGTGGCAGGCTTTGGGCTGTGTCCTATGCAACCAGAACACGTTGTGGTTTACTGGACTTAGCGGCACACGAACGTGAGCTGGTGCTGAACGTTTGCTTATTACGTGATTTACCAGTGATCTGAAAGGCACAAGGCACAACCGGGGTAGTCCCAGCCTCTTCCGTCCATCAGCACTACGTCACATAAGCAGTGTCACACGTACACCCTTTTAAGCCTGAATCGCTTTCCGAAATTGAGAAATTGAGTTAGCATCGTCACTCAGGAAGTCTGTAGGTGTAATTCCGGTGCGACGCTAGTGCAGTAGCCTGATTTACTTATTTCAGTTTCAGTACATTTATTTTAAGCACTAACAGTAGCCGACTTATCTAACAAATACCAGATACCAGATATCAGATACAATACCTGAAAACAGCCAGAGTTGTGTTGGTTTGTTTCTCAACAAATTCCTCTGTATAAATTTAACCTCAGACTTTGTCACTGAGTTACGTAGCAGGTTGTTGTGCATGTCAATCAAAATACCTCTCCTGTCAAATAAGCAGATCTTGACACAGTTAGCCAGCTCTGTGTCACCAGACTTAACATAAGTAAAGGCTGGCTCTGCAAGACTACAACCGGGGTAGCTCTGAGAGGGCCTGTTTGCCATAAAAGGGTGTCATCTGTTGTTTGGATACTTACGGTAGAACTACACCGCAGCGATTTCCGCTCGAGCGTGTGTGAGCCACTGCTTATCAACAGAAATTGCCATGTTGCTGGTTGACTCTTTGGTGTAACCGCTGGACCGACCGCTCATAGCAACCGGAACCTAACACTCAAGTTTTGAATCGGCAGCGAGAGATCATAGTCGCTAGTTTCCACCTATCAGAATCAATAGGTAAAGGCTATCAGGCTTTTTGCAGAGCAATATCAATATAAAAAACACAACAACCTAATAACAGTGAGAACATTGATTTTTTTTTCAGCAGCCCAAAACAAATAAACAGCTTACTGTTTGCATTTCAACATGACACCTCAGATCACAGCAAATGTAGATATTCACCGTGTTGCTCGCCTGTTCTGTTTCAACGAATCCTTCGTCTTCTCTTCTTCATTTACTCGAATTAACAAAAGGCGCAGAAAGGCCTACATTTGATAATGCAAGCGCTAGGCTACTAGATTGTGGTGTCAGTGTTTTGGTTAGCTCCTTACTGTAGCTGTCAGTAATAGTACCGCAACTTCCTCGTTCATGTATTCTCGGGTGTCCGCTGTAATGCTTAGAGTCGTCAATAAAAGATAACCGGACAAGAAGGTCGTTAGAAAACTAAGGCTCCCGTTTATTGACAAAACAAATATTTGACCGTCTGTATATTCCTTCATACATAAAAGAAATAAAACAGGCACGACTCACACATCACCTTAGAAGACTGCATGTGCGCGACAGCATGCATAACAGAGCAGAAAACGATAAAGAAAAGCCACGGCAACCGTAAACAATGTGTCGCAAAGAGTCATGAACCCCCACAAATCAGACTGTTACATCGCGCAGACTCAGAAGGTACTCTTTCAGGTATCTTCTGAGGAACACGCACAATCGTGACGACAGAATTGGTAATTAGGCTGACACTAGACGACTTTTAGTCGCTATTCCACCCCTTTGTGTAGTTCTAGCTTTAGTATTTTGGAGTCCCTTTTGCAAAACAGACCGTCGCTAACTAGACACAATTGACATATCCGGAAGTGGTTTAAGAACTCGGTGACAACAAACGGCTGCGGCCTAGCAACCAAACGTTAAACAGTGGTGAAACCGTTTCACATGTACGCTGTTCACATGGGTTTTGCAAAGTTACTGTTTGTTTATTTTTATGTATTATGCTAAATTAGGCTATTTAGCATATATTCGTATTATGATGAGCTCCCAGAAGCATTAATTGACACTGATTTGGATCACATAGAAATAAAACTTTTGTTTTCACCAAATTGTCACAGTCATCTCCGGGCGTTTGCCGGCCAGACGAATGAAACATTACAGCATTATAGAAACATTATACTGTACTGTAGCTAGGGGTAGGGGTAATTCCCAGATGATTTAAGGCTTTATATACAGTATGACATGTAGCCTTTGATTTAATTTGAATGTGGCTCATTTATAGTAGAGAGACTGCATCTTCTGGGAGCACAGAGAGGCAAAACAAATGATGATAGCATTGAACCTGTTTCTGTTGCTCCTCTGCTCTGCTATTTACTATCTGAAGGTTTCTCCATTCAGCCCTCTGCTGACAGCAGACTATAGTTCAAGAGCCCCCTTAACAGCCCCCAGAAAACACCCTACACTGACCACCAGCATTTGTATAACACGGCAACATCTATAGGCAAACATGGAGGGAAAATGTTCTGTTTTTTTACATTTTTGGACACGTCAGGTGGTTTATTTTTATATGTTTTGATTGAATATTGAAACTATTGAAGTGAGAGACAAATTAGCACAAAGCAGCAATCGGTCCTGTATTTAAAATGTGCAAAGAAATATCTTCAAATTGCAATTCAATTAGGATTGTTATTTGATCTTGGTATGTAGAGCCTACAGACTGAAACAGAGACCTTCACAAGAACACATCAAACCACTCTGCGCCCCCAACCCAGGGGCAATAAAAACATATTTATGACAGCATCAGACCATCGAGCCACGGCAATGTTTGCCATTTTCTCTGCGCTCTATGATTCCATTCAAGCATCAAGATTGATTCTGAGAGCTCCTATAGTGTCACCCTCCATAAGGAATATGTATAATTCAACAGTATGCTCCATTTTTCTTTTTTTTTCTTTTCATAAACATACTCATACTATTACCAGCCCTCAGCAACAATATAATCTTAGGGACATAGTTGTTCTGCTTGGGTTACACAGCGGAGACGCAGTTGGTTACACAGTTGTTTCCTGTATTGTTAGCGTTGCCCACACATCTCTTTCAACAAGCTAACCAACATATAACCAAAATGGTAACCAACATGCTAACAGACATGCTAACCAACAAGCTAACCAATATGCTAGCCAACATGTTAACAGACATGCTAACCAAAATTCTAACAAACATCAACAAGCTAGCCAACATGCTAACTAACAAGCTAACCAACATCAACATGCTAATCAACATGCTAACAGACACCTCCAGCTGAACAATCGCCGACGGCGATTAGGCTGACGGACCCCACCCAGTCATTTCCAGTAGCTGTGGCATGCTAGATGCACTCAGAATAGGCAGGGCATGCGGGGGTAACAGACACACACAGGAAGCAGAGGGGCTTTGTGCCCCTAGACGTGGTGCGTATGTGTGTGTGTAGGTTGTGCATATGTTTGTGTGAGTTGTTTTCCTGTGTGTGTGTGTGTGTGTGTGTGTGGGGGGGGGGGGGCTCTTCCTGTTTGGTGTCTGTCCATGTGCATCCATGCGTGTGCGTATGTGCAGTGTAGATACAGTATATATATAGTGTGTGTGTGTGTGTGTGTGTGTGTGTGTGTTCTTTGAAGGCCCAGCATGTGTGTTTTTCTGTCAAGCCACTTTCCCAGCAACAGAGGTCTCAGTGGGTGAGGCAGGCCTCCACTCATTACATCCACGCTCTCGCACAAGCAGATGGCAAAACAGATGATCTTCGCTCATCTCACTCATGACCATCCATATTTATTTCATGGTTGCTGGCCCGCAGACTCCCTGCGCCTATCGCTTCTCCACAAGTGTCATGGCGGGGGAGTGTGGGAGGGGAGGGGGAGATGCAGACTCCCACAAGTGTTAGGGAAACAAAACACGAGGCATGAAAAGGGAAGATGGAGAGATGGAAACGAGATGAAGTGCTCGAGCAGCAGAATGGAAAAGAAAAAGTAAAAACAGAAAAGCAGTTGGTTGGGGGGATAAAAGGAAAACAATGGTTCTCGCCGACGGTTGCCCATCAAAGCTGTTAAATAACTTCACATTGATCAAAGACAGCAGCAAATCCATGTGTTGTTGCGGGCTACCGCTCACGACTAAGGCTGTGGTCGATGCCGGTTGACGTGATTAATATAGCTTCTCGGGGTGCCAATAAGCAAGAGGTCTGATTGGCCCGGTGGAACACTGGACAGAATGGCTCTTCACTCACTTCCTTTGATCTCTCGCTACTTAGCGGGTGGAAATGAGCAACCTAACCTGAGACGAACCCTCACGCAGGGGCCTATACACACATTACCAAATCCATCCACATTGGAGCTCGGCCAGCGCTAAAAAGCCCAAATTGGTTGATTTTTTTTTTTTTTTAAGCAGCTGTCGGCCCAAAGCAGATTGTGACGGATCATCAACGCAACGTAGCTTCTGCTGACGCAGGGGCTGTTGCACCATTTGCCAGCCGCGCTAATTGTCTTTTAGGTTTTATGTACAGATGTGTGTGCAGTTAATTTACTCAAACTAACTACAAATATTACCCCTCCTCCCTCCCCCCAAACCCCCACTGCTTGTAATTGACCGTTAGGTAGGGTTGGACAAAACAGCATAGTAGGCTATTACAAAGATTATAGAATTATATAAAGGTGGAGCATTGAAATGCATTTCAATGGATGCAAAATTGGAACGCTTCTGGTCTCTTGAGTGGGTGTGTCACTAACTAACAGCATTTTGCTCTGTAGGCTGATGCAAGCAGCATCCAGACAGCTAAATGTACCATGCATGGCCTGAAACAAAGTAAATTTACCCCAAAACAGTTCACTTCAGAAATACCGTTGTGGCCTCAACTTGATTGTAGGTCCTTGGGAATTATTGTTATACACTCAAAATACCCATTAATACCCACTGAAAGAAATAATGGGCAATATTAATATGGCGAAATCCATGGAACTCCCCATTGACTTGCATGGAATGCTGGTTCCAAACGGGTTCCAAACTCAACTGTTATTGGACGACAGGGCAAAACTGGGTGGGGGGTTGGAATTGGTCAATTGTCTCCACACGTAGAGACCACTGGGGGAGGGATGCTGGGCTGGAAGCAGGCCATTCGTCTGATCGGCGAATGGCCAGAAGTGACATTGCGCAATTGCTAAGGACATTTTAGATATCAATTAATTAAAAGAAACTATGAGAAGTTGATAAGCAAACATAGAAGACACTTTAAATACGCTGCAATCAACATCAATCTTCCATCTTCGCAACATTAAAAAGATTCGGCCAATTTTATCTTCGATAGATGCAGAGACTCTAATTCATGCGTTTGT
>JAODUK010000008.1:2325303-2345707 GCA_027564635.1 Typhlichthys eigenmanni | reverse complement strand
TATTAAAGGATCCCAGGTTCGGGCAGTTCAAACAACCTCTCTCCGTGTCTCCCTATTCCCTGGTCGACTCCTTTACAGGCCGATAATTCTGTTAAGCTGTCGGGCCAGCTGACATTATTTGATCTTTAACCTTTTCCACATGGTCTCACTGTATAGCACTGTAGTGTAGCAGCACACAGTAGCGTTGTATCAGCATAAACATTGTCTTCCCGTGATTAAGATGCAGTCTATTATAAAACCAAATAAGTGCAATTTAAAGTTACTCTGTGGCACTTTAACTTAAAAGCAGTAAAATTAAAACGGTTCTAAGTGCTACTACACTCATTTTGTCTGGAAGAAAAGAACAGATGGAGTTGTAGGAATAACAGCCCAAGAACAGACTACAGGTGTAATTAGAAAAATAAATAAATAAATAAAAATATGATTTTGTATTAAAGCAAACACTGTGCATAGTAGATCCAGGTTATATTAGAAAATAAACCTCATGAATAGTGAAAATTAAATACCCCCATGAAAAAAAAACTCTCATATGAGTAAATCTACAAAATGCAATTTGATAAGTCAAACAAACGATAAGTCGCGGGTTCTGATATTTGGCAGAAGTGGAGCACAGTCATCCATCAAGGCACCGTTGCCGTGACTCCCGCTTCACACCTTTTGTATGTGCAGCCGTGGGATGCCCAGCTAAGTCAGGACCTGCAAGGACACATACAGGACCAGTCACACCAATGTCCCCGAACAGACCGCGCCGCCATCATCAATCACCCGGCCTCATACTGAGTGGCGGCTGTCGCATCTCCTCCTCCTCCTCCTCCTCCTCACCTCTAGGCCCCCGACTAGCAAAATCGCAGCGGCAGAAGAAGACCCCATTGTGTCTGTCCTAATGCCACCACAGAGTTCTCTGGCTCCTGTTGCTGTGGCGATGGCCACAGGTTACGGCGCCCTGACCCCGAGCACTCTCCAAAAGGATAATGAGCCTCATGGCTGCACAAATGAATGGCGTGGGCGGTTAAGGTTCAGCCTGCTCTGCCATAATGAGCTCCCGTACTCTCCGCGGCAAACCGCTAGCTTTTTATTTCCTCCCTGTCTATACCCTTTTTATTTTCTCTCCTAGCCAAATGAGAAATAACGACGGACGACGAGCGGAGTTCAAATGTTTTTGAAAATCGCTTTGAGCGGGCGCGTAATCCGTCGCCGAATGGAAACCGCGAGCGTCGACGGTGAGAACATCAAGTGACGCCAGCCGACGTCAGCAGGGGCGCTGCTCCTCGGCACGCTCCCGCTTCAAACTCCTGCTACGTTAGCTTGCGCAGGCCAATTAACCGTGGCGTGCAGCGCGCCAAACGATCGCTGTACCGTATCAGCCAATGTTAAATCTGCTCTGAAGGCACATTACCCCGACTTTCCACCTGCTTTGGAGTCCTTCAATCCCCCTCCCTGGCCCCCATGCTGGGCTGTGACTTCTGGGGACGGGGGTGGGGGGGGTTCTGCTTCAGCCATCAAACCCTGAGTGCATGGGCGGGAGCGTAGGTGACCAGGGGGAGACCACGGCCACTGCACACCATTGTGTGATGGAGGGCAAACAATAGATAGTGTGTGGGTTTGAACACTTCAATGTGTATGTGCGTGGGTGCGCGCGCGCGCACACGTGTGCGTGTGCGTGCGCGTGCTCCAGGGTGCTGAGGGCTCCAGATAAGGGCCAGGCAGACTGCACGGCAGCTCACTGAAGAGCCACTCGTCAGGGAGCGAAGCTCCGTCAAGCGTGGACTCCGGTGACAGCCACATCACACATCCCGGTGAACCCGCTGCTTCCCCTCCCACGGTCAACATTACAACGATTGTCCTCCCTGGCGCGCACGAACCACCCACGGACTGACTAACAGACAGACAGACAGACAGAGGAGAGGGGAGGCAGACGGATGGAGGGAGGGATGGACGGATGGCGAAAGATGCGACCGGCTACCGCGGACGCCGGGGTTGTGTGTGTGTGGCGTGCACGGCTTTAACATGCACTGGAAGTCTTCTAAGAAATATGCTGCGACTGTGACAAAGGCTGTCCTGTGGTGAATTACCCATGTGTCTCCTTAACATTGGAATTCAGGTCCGCTCATCCGTGAGTGACTAGCTAGTGGTACTTACGGGCAATGCTCCTTCTGAGGGCATGTTCCACTGCTCTGTCAGAAAAATTAAATACAAGTTCCAAGTCGAACGTTCATAGTAATTATTTTAGTATATGTTTAGTTTTTTATTATCACAACTGTAATTAAATCAGGAAAGTCATATTGAGATTATTATCTCTATTACAAATGTGTGCTGGCCAAGACAGCAGCACATGCAGTCAACACAGTTTCAGCCATAAAAACACAGCAGTTTACAATGAAAATAAGGACGAATTAAAGAATCAGAAATTAAAATGTTAAAATGATCTTCAGCAATATTTGTCACAAGTCATCATCAGTAACAAGCGGATGCTTAACTCTGGACCACGTCTTCTCCACTATGCAAATGACGGAACATTCTGTATGAATAGAAGATGCATACATAACAGTATCTGCAGAATACATTTGATTGTTCTAGTTTTAAGGTAGCAATACAACATTACAGCAAAACAGTATAAGTTAATTGAATATTCTGTAACAGTAGTATTAATATTAATATTACCTTGTGATTTCTGTTTCTAGACCAGTATTTCATTGGTCTGTTCGCTAATAGAACATCGTCGCTGCTCGTATTTCCACAGTGGTGTGGCGAGTAATTTAAAATCCTGTTTGATACATTCATGAATTCCAAACAATTACAGTCGGGACCAGCTGTGAACTGAACCAAGTGGCACGAACACTGTGGCACAGAGCCGCGGGTCCCAGTGGCAACCTGCGGCTCCAGAAGGATTGGGAGCACACTGCTGCAGACTGCAGTCACTTTATTTACCCAGTATACTCCAGAACTGCCCACAGAGTTGGACCCTCGCAGAGTTCTATCATCTCAACTCCACCGCACTCCGGGTTGGATATAATTGTGTTCCGCTAAAGCACTGTACTGCCACGCTTTCGGTTCCGAACGTCTGAAGGGTGATTTAAAAAAAGAAAAAGAGGGAAAAAAAAACATGGCTGTAGATTTCCATGCCTTTAAAGTCTAGTCTATTACATGGGCTCTGAAGACATGATTCACTCATACACTGTTCATGTAATGTTCCATATAACCAGTAATCCCCTCTGCATGGCTGTGTTTCAACCGGGTCAAAGCAAGGCTACGCCATGTGTGTTTAAAACAACAGGCAAATGGATGCTGCGGAACCGTCAGCATCTGCCGTGTCATATAATATCTCTAGTCAATCAAAGACAGGGTAATCCTGCACGCTCGGGTCGCACATGTAACTGAAACACTACAAGCAATGTACAACAGGCCCACATACGGCACATGGCACGCAGTCATGCAATCAGCGACTGAAACACGCACGCACGCGCACGCACACACACACTCAGCGTCTTCACATGTCTTCTCCCCACTTGAGCCGTGCCTGGCCAGCAGACCGTAATATTTGCCATGTGGCCGCCACAACAAGCTTGCCCGGGTCGGGCCCAGTCCGTGCACATTGAGTTAACTGGCACCAGCTTCAGCAAGGTCACATCAAACCAAGAATGTGTTAATCAATCATATCTCACTGCGAGCATGCATGCCGCGCGGGGCGACCGCAACCTCTCCTACCCGCTCAGCACCCCCCACATCCCTCCCCCAACCGCAGTCCCCCGCATCCCCCACCCGCAAACGCTGCTTTCTCTCTTTAGTCAGTGCTGCTGAAGCTCATTGGAGGGAAAAAAACACGTAATGAATCATACGAGATGTTCTTACAGACAATAATGAGCGCGTTTTGGTCGGTTGAGGGGAACCACAGTTTCTACTTTCCACCACGGTATACTAGTGAGGCAGTGCTGGAACAATAATGATCAGGGCCTTAGGGATGGATATTACATACATACTTATTAAAAGGTCAATACTGCTACAAACTTGTATTGCGCTATCGGCGGGGAAACCTTTGCTCAAATGCTCAATACATTTTCCTACAGTGATCCAACATCCATTAAAAGAACGAAACTGAAACGATGTTCAGGAATACTTTCTGACATTTAGGATGAGGCCAGAGAAAAGTAAATAACGTTATGGCGTTTCAGTTAACAATAAGCCACTTTAGAGGGCTTTGATGTATTCACTGATCACTTTCTGGAGCCCCCACCCAACTTCCCATATCCTCGCAGTGGGCCCGAGGATATCTACTTAACTGATATAAATCAGTTTTACAGCAACTGGTCAGAATTTACTTATTCACATCACAGGGGTTTCCAGTGATCATCTATCAGCACAACTAATCTATTTTCCTTTCAAATAGGCACTTTTCTTAGCGATTCATGGGTCCACTTAATTTGAGTGCAGACTATTTTAATACAACACATATTATGTGGAACGGTTGTGCCCCTGAGCCATGTACCTTACCTGCATTCCTCTGTAGCGAAGACCAGCTTTGCAAATGGGCTCCAGAATTTGCAGTTTGGATAAAGGTCTTTGCACAGCCATATAATAATAACACAAATATTTACTTAAGGTCCTCAGTCCCCTTTAATTTATACCAGGTATAAAAATATGATCAGTCTGATTGTGAAAGGATGAAAAGTAAGTTGTGTGATATAGTCTCTCTTCAGACAGACACGGGGGCAATATAACTACTGTAGCTAGCTACCACCTGTGTAAAATATAATTAAGTCAGAGGTAATTGGGTTGTTTCCCAGTGGAGTTTTAAGGGCGCTTTGCCTTAGTTTGGCAAGGGCACAGTGGTCTTCCTCTCAAACGCAATTTTTCTAAAAACAGTCATAATCATGCCAAGGTCACAACCTTTCAGAGGAGCTGCCAGGGAAACTACGAGGTACACAAGAACGTAGATGTTGGATAACGGGATGAAAAATCATCAAGAAGTGGAAATTGTAGAAGGCAAGTGTCTAGCTAATAATAGACACGATAACAGAGCTGTGTGTCTTTTCAGTCGCATTGCTATAAATCTGCTTTTATATTTAAAAATCAGATGGTCATCACTGTAGAAAAAAAGTGACATGATATTCAGTACAATACTTATCACAGATGCTGTGCGGTTTATTCTGTATATAAAAATATCTGAGTATAATCCTCTAAAGCCTGTGATGTGACCTTCCTTTCTCTCAATGAGGTCAGCAGACAAACAGGAAGCAGGAGTAGAGCGTCACGCGTCCTTTTTACTCAAAACAACCTTCGCCTCATCCTGAAACACAATCTGCCCTATCACCCAAGACGTCCCTAATAACAGATGCTCATCCGATGGCTTACCAAGGAAAGACGAGGGGCTCCAAGAGATAAGAGATAGGCTCAACCCAAGCTCAACCCACCCACAGTTTTACAAAGACAGTGTTTAGGAAAAGGGTTTCCTGCTCTTTCCCTAAAGTCTATTTTTGTTAATGGCCCCTGTTTCCTACTGTATATACTTGGATCTGGCTTTTAAAACAGGAAATAGCAAAGTCGGATGACGCCTGTTCTCAGATTTGTTGACGTGAAGGCAGCCTTGGAAGCATTATAGCTGGAGTCAAAGAAAGCGTTTACCCAGTGTCGTCTTTCAAAACAAATTTTGTTTGCCGATGTTGACCTGTTTATGTGAGACCAGCAGGGGGCCTAGGGCTTTCTTTGTGCGATTTATTGGAATCTATTGACCCTGGAGACAGCTGAGGTAGACTAGTAGACCTTTAACTCCCTTTCTTGGCCAGCATTTAGCCACTTACAAACACAGGGGGCCTTTGTTTGTCTGTCCCTCGGTTGGCTGGCAGCTGTGGCCGAAGAAGCCGTCCGTATAAATGTACACAGTCTATTTTTTTAAAGAGGTAGGAGAAACACCAGTGTGTTTTTATTATCGTTTGCCTCTTGTCCTTATCAATGAGTTTGATATTCAATGAGTTGGCTGACTCCCTGCATTGGTAGTGCCAGGGGAAATTGCCTGCGGTGGGTGTGTGCTAGAATTTTGCCGTAAGCCAAATGTCGTTCAAACACTGCTCTTTCTTTATCAAAGGAACACAAAATGTGGAAGGACAGATGAAAGGAGGAAAAATAATCTCTCAGAAAGCTAATGGGCTCACTTTTACAATTATAGTAATTCAAAAAATTCATCCATATTGCAAAAAAGCTCAGTCGAATAATTGGCCCAAATGTGAGTGGTTATGGTAATTAAGGGAAAAGATATATGTTTATGCTTGAGCTGAAATGGATATGGTATTGGCTTAGAGCATATGGGCATTAGCTTTCAAGCGCTCCAAATAGGAGAAGGCTGTGTAGAATGTTGTTTATATCGGTGCTCTATGCACAAAGCTGATGGAGGTATGTTGAATAAGGATCCGTAAGCCATCCCAGATGTTACAGTTAAAATCATGTCATCTCCACTCAGAGTAATAGTCTGGGAGCTGCATTCGGAGTAAATACCCCTATAACCAGCTGGTATTAGGTGGGATCAACAGTATCTTAACCACTCTTCTTGCGTTCCCTGACCTCCTGCAAACCCAAAGTGACATCTAGCATTCGAGCTCAGACAGTTTGACAAATAAGTGATGACCGTTCACATTTTTTATTAAGCAGTCTGATGAATATTTTACGGTAGCCAATGCAAGACCTTAATTTAATACAAGCCACCCCCCGCCCAGCCAGGGCACCTTCTCTCCCCCCACGCTGGTCTCCCTCCTCCCTCTCTTCGTCTTCCTCACATCTATGCATGTATGAGCTTCTCGTTCTCTCCTCTCAATCACATGACGAATTGTTGTTATGCCTCTCACATAAACACTGGTTCCAGGTGCAGCTTAAAAAGAGTAACTGAACATTTGTCAAACCCCCTGACTGTGTTCCTCGATTTAAGTCCACACGTGGACCTGTGGACTTAAATTGTCTGGGCGGACATAGAAAATAATAAATCGTTTGTGGACTGGAACCAGGTTGTTATTTTCTTCTGCTATGTGTCTACAAAGCTGATGTTTTCTGGTATGTATTCGCAAGTTACTCCAGAATCAAATTGCTGTAGGGTTAAATGAAGATACATTTTATACATTGAAATGAAGTTACACTAGGTTCTACAGTACTGCAATCAACATGAGTAGCTTCAGACAACATATCAGCAGATGAGGAGATCAGCTTTGTAGACAAGGTTTAATCATGAGAAACATTGGAAATCATTGGCCACTCTAATATCTACCATGAACGAGGGCTTATGTAACATCTGCAGGAGGGCTTAATATGGAGGTAAAGTTGAATTAAAGTTATGTTATGTTATGTTATGTTATGTAAATCTATTTGGTGGAATTTGTCTCACACACTGAATGTCAAAACAGTGAATGCAAAACAAACTCTTCAGACACTATTTCCATCCCTGGTTTCAGACTTGTTCCCACTGTATTGGTCTTCCGTCCTCTACTCGACATAATAACTCCTGAAAGGTAGATAACTATTAATAGAGTTCACACACAGCACTGCGGTGCTATGGATTGGCCTGCAGCGCAATGACTAAGTAGAACTGATGTCTGCCGTGACAAGCAGTCGTGTTGCTGTCACCCGGGAAGAGCAGACACTCTGCATACATTACAGACTTCTGAACCCCCCCTCCCCTGTTCCGCCCTTTCCCAATCCCGCCTATCTGTCCCTTGCTTTCATACCACGCCACAGCTCTGAATCCCAAATGAGCGCATCTATCAGGAGGTGCGTTCAGAATAGGCGAACATAGCAAACGTTCGCAAACGTATTAAAACAGTTTTTGCTCTGTGCTCCCCGCGAATGTTTGCGAACATAAGCAAACGTTCCGAGGAAGGAGTTCGCCATGTTCGCCAATTCTGAACGCACTTAGGGTTTGTTTGCTGCGGGCCTCAACTTGAGGCTATTACTCGGCATACAAGCAGGTTGGCCCTGGGTCCAGGGTGGGGATTTGGGAAGGGGGGTCTACTGCTGCTGCACCACGGTTGGGACACACACAGGGCAGCTGAAGCCGATACGGGTGAATAAAGCACAGTTTTTGCTCCTCTTCATGCCCCCCCTCCCTTTAAAACATCAACCCACTCGGATCCCTCAACACGCCCTTGTTTTTTTTGGTGCCGAGGCCAAACGACAAAACCACTCTCACAGCCCACTTTCCGCCAGCTGTTCCTCATTCATTTCTCTCAAGCGCAGCTGCGAATGTAAATAATCCATGATTTCTCCAGTTGGACGGGTGGATCGGGGAATATTGTGTGTCCGTTTTAAGCAAGCACCGCTCCTCTTTCTCTCCCCGAGCGCGCCATGGGTGCGGATCTCTTTTCTTCTTTAAAGCACGCCTGTGCTGGCCTTCACAGTACTTCAGGTCTACCGGGGGCGTCAGAAAGTCTGAAGATGATGAGGTCACCGGCCGTGTCACAGAGGGGGCTGCGGTGCTTCGGCGTAGGCGGTCCTAACACTAATCTCACAGAGCCAGCTGTTATGTAAAGTCTGGGACACAGCGCTGGCTAACTGCATCAATAACCGCCTATTGACAGAGGAGGTACTTTGACTGACGTGCACAACGACTATGTAGTTCAAAGACAAAGTCGGACGTTAACACTAGAACCGCTGTATACCTTAAACCGCCAACAGGTAAAATGTACCTGCGTGTCTCCAAAATGTCATTGTATTATTTGACACGGGCAAACATGGTGGACCAGTGTGGCCTCACAGCAAGAAGGTCCCGGGTTCGAACTTCGGTCGTCCTGGCCTTTCTGTGTGGAGTTCCCATGTTCTCCCCGTGTCTGCGTGGATTTCCTCTGGATGCTCCGGTTTCCCCCACTATCTAAAAACATGTCAGGTTCACCCTCCAGCCAGTGCCATCTGACCAGTGACTCTGGCTCCAATCTGGAGTTGGTCCCCGGGCGCTGCACAGCTTACTGTTCCCTTGAGGGATGAGTTAAATGCAGAGGATGAATTTCGCAACATGTATGTGACAATAAAAGCACCTTTACCATACCTAAATGGGCATCTCCTAAGAACACGCAAATATAGGTTATTCATGAAAGCAAAGATCCTACTTGTCAGGCATGTCGGCTGACTTAAGCTGCTGATACCGGTGTTCTGACCATTTATGCTGCATTGTTGAAAAATGCAACTGTTAGCGCAGTCCTATCGGAAATTGCTACATTACATGTACATGTTCAGTGTTCCATTACCAAGATTCCATAAAGTTGTAACTCTCACAGTATAATGTGATAAAGAAAAGGTTCTTATTGTTGCTATCCACTGGGCAACACAGTGGCCTAGTACTGGATAGCACTGTGTCCTCACAGCAAGGTGCCGGGTTCAAATCCCGGTTGTCTTGGCCATTCTGTGTGGAGATTTCATGTTCTCCAGGTGTCTGCGTGGGTTTCCTCCCGGTGCTCCGATTTCCCCCACTATCAAAAAACATGTCAGGTTCATTCTCAAGACAGTGTCAGTGTCATGTGACCAGTGATGCTCCAATCTGGTGCACAGTGGGTTAAATGCAAAGGATGAATTTCACAACATGTATGTGACAATAAATTAATTCATAAATGCATTGCACGCATAGCTCTTTGCCTACATACTCTTTTGGAAATTGGCATGGGGAAATTACAAATATTCCCAAACAACTTTTTCGTTGTTGTTATTGGTGGGAATTGAACATTATGTAAATACTTATTAAATATACAAATGTTAAATTACAGCTTGGCAAATAAAGTTAACCGAAACATGTTCTACAATGACAGTAATAGCTACAAATCCAGATTACGGTAGCACAAATCTATTGGTGTTGTCTCAAGCATGACAAAAATTACACAATAACGGCTCTGCGCATGTGCAGTACAGTATGTCGAGGAAGCACAATTAGATGGGTAGCATAGATAGTCAGAACACTGGCACCTCGCTGTAGTCGGGAAGAGTTGTTCGTCCACAACCTAGTGTTTGTTTCTGTATGACTCTTCCCCAACCCTCAGTCATGATCGCAAATGTGTCAACCTGCATCGCGCGTATCCTCCTTATCATAAGCAGAAAGGAAACCCAGGGTCTCAAAAAATCGATTATTCAACAGCTTTGAGATGAAAAATGTATTGAACCATTGCTCGAACCAGAAACTTTCCATCTCACTGTTATTTCCCTGGTATGTACCCCTCACGTAGAAGCGCATTTAACTCATGACAAGTGTCACATCCGAGGATGCTTCATTCACCAGACAGCTGTTTCAAAAGCTGTTTCTTCAAATATTACGCGTGGTGTGTGGTGTGTGGCCAGCTGACCGTGTGATAATCTACTGTTATGAATTATGTAGATTTTGATCACTTGTATACCGTTGCCTGGCAAAATATAATGTGTAAAAAGACAGAGAAAAAATAAGAAACTTACTAGTGTTAAACTTATACAGAGGAATTTGTGGAGAAACTTACCAACACAACTCTGGCTGTTTTCAGGGATTGTATCTGTCAGATATGTAGACTACGTTTACTGCTTAATATAAATGCAACAGCTGAAATTAATAAATAAAGCACTGCACTATCATCGCACCAGAACTACAGACACAGACTTGAGTGACAATGCTAACAGCCAATGAATATCGACTTCCTCACTTCTGGAAAGGTCAGGCGAGCTTACAAGGACGTAAGTACCAGACGTTCCACACAGAGTTGCTTATGTGACATATAGTGTTAATGGACGGAAGAGGCTGAGGCTATCGAAACAGCGAGGTGACGTCTTAGATAAGTGCTCATATAGCTACCTGTTCCCAGCAAGCCTCCTGCCGTTGATATTGGAGAAGACACCTCTCATATTGGCCCGTTGCGTCCCTGGCCTCCGAAAGCATCTCCTTCTGTTCTACAGCAAGTAGAAAACAAAACAAAAAACCGAGAGAGATTGACAGCCGACCTGCCAAGGAGGTGTGCAGGTGAGCGGACCAGAACAATAACAAAAGCTGGAGTCAGAAGGCGGCATAGTGAGGAGAAGGGGAGAGGCCCTAATAATGGCCAGGCCATAGCTTGACACGCTATGAAAAGTGACATCGGACGAGTCATCCATTATTTATAGCAGTGTAGAGCCGGGTTATTTATTTTTTCGGCAGCGTGAGCAGCAAGGGATAGTGGCACAAAACAAGCAGCCAGTCGCGGCCCATTCGTGTAATTGTCAGCAGGCGGGCTGACAAGGCGAGGTGGAGGGAGCAAAACGCACCAGGCAGGACGCGCGCATTCACTCTCTCACTCACCCTCTGTCTCTCACCCATGTAGCGCAGGCAGCCTCTATCTGAAATGCAATCTGTATGTATGTCTCGCTCTCTCTCTCTCTCTCTCTCTCTATCTCTTCATTGCCTCTTGCCCTCGTTCTCTAAAGTTAAACAGACTTGAGTCACTCTCAAAACCGTCTGACAACAGAGTGCCTGCTTTAGTGCTGTTAACATAATGTGACAATGGAGCATTATACTTTTTTTTTTTGGGTCAAATGTAAAAATGATTTTCATGCATATTAGGGTTATAATAATGAAAAAAGAGATTGGAAATCCTGTTCTTGGACAAGCAAAGTCGTGTGTATGGCTGAGCCAGTCAGTGAGAGAGTGGTAGTGCTTGAATTGTACATTTATTTACATCTTTAATCCAAAGAGACTTGACATTTGTCAATTAGACGAACAGGTTATTAAACACCAGGATTGCACACAGAAGGCAGAGAAGGTGAACCCGATAAATTATTTCAGCTTTACATAAAATATATTTCTATTTTTCATTTTACATTATTTATTTATCAAATGTATAACGTATATAATTTATAATATTATGTATAAAAAAATGTATATTCATAATTTATATATTTTTTATATATAAATATTTCAAGGAATGAAAATCATTGAAAATTGACCTCAACATAAACATTTGTGAAATGGGTGTACTATAGTGTAGTCTTTGTTGGAATGTTGAACTGCAAGCTGCAGGTGTACACCTGCTACTGTAAGATACTGTATGTTACAGAGTAGTGTGCATAATTATTCAGTATGTTAATCATCGCATGTTCATAGATCCTCCAGCAACTTGACACATTCATCTGTGCGCGTCAAAAATGCTGATCTAAAAGTGAGACTGCACTACCACTGACTAATCTATGCGTATATGGATCAGACCGAGTCTCCAATCATTTTTTGTCCGAGCAACTGAATCACTGTCTGTCAGTGTGTGTGATGTGTATTGGCGTTTGCCGCTGAGAGGAGCAGGGCGATGGCTAGCGGGGCCGAGACGCCCCATATATGGTAGACACCATCGGGGCCGTGGCACCGACGCGGTTGCATGACATCGGGAACAGATGTTGCGCATGGTGGGAACTGGGAACCCTGTCACGGGACAACATCTCCTCATCGCTGCATTAATATTTCAGACCGCTGACAGCCATTGGTCCTAACCCCAATGCAGGGTTATCGATCCCATTTCCCAAACTGTGAGGACAACCGTCCTGGTGCAGAGAGCGGCCCCATACCGCACCTGAGAGCCCCATCAACCATGGGGCCGACCGCCGGGCCAACGATGCATGACATCAGACTGCATCTGCGTCGAGAGCGACTCGATCTCAGTCATATTTCAGTAATACACACCCTGGGCAGAGCGCTGCTCGAACCTGAAGCCTCAACCTACCCTTGACCCCTGTGCAAAAGAATACCTTCAGCGGCTCCCCCGAGAGACTTTCATTACAGATGAAAACAGGTTCCATGGGGTGGGTAGAGTCATGTTCTGGGCGTCGGGGGCAGAGGACATGGACTTGATATGAGTCTAGAAATAGTCTTAAAGACATCCCTGGACCGTGCCTTAATGGCTCTCCTCCTGCTCATCCATCACACACAAAAGAAAACGCTTAACTGCAAATTTCAGACCAGCGCACAGATGTGACGTCATATTAATGGAGAAGGCAGGTTTTGAATCGCTCACATGCTGCGGCAGATAGATACAGTACCACACACAGTCATGCCTGGCCAACGTATATACTGTATAAATAAATATATATCTCCACAGTATGTACTTATGAATTATGAGCCTGTAGAAGCATTTAGAGTTACGGTTGACACAGATCAGCGCTGCACTCAATATTACAATTACAGTAAAAGCTGTTGTAATGTCGCTCCTATGGATGGCAGCGTAAACCCCAGACCCCCTAGAGAAACCCAAACAATGCACCTTATGACATATAACAGCAAATACTCTACATCAGTTACCCGAGGTTCAACAGTAATGCCCACTCCCACATTATTGCCATAGTTCTGTTGTGTCCAATCATATATTGTGGGGGGCAATCACACTAAACCCTTTTGATGTCAATTTGGTCCATACTATCTTAATATGAGTTAAAGGTATAGAAGGTGAATGTACACTTATTGTCATATTCACCAAATATTTCCTCAGCCCTGGCTCACACAACACAGCATAAGCAACAACAATATCCTTCAACAAGAGCCTTCGCACTGTGTTTCCAATGTGTCAGGTGTAGTTGTTGGAGGGAGAGTTGTTTATGTTTTGATTTGAGTATGAATTTGAATTTAGCAAGCGTTCTCAAGAATGACTTAATAGACCTTTAATCATTGAAAGCTACTGCTAGCGTGATTGGTTGAAATGAAATCCTTTCCACATGTGACCCTTGCTTGTAAATGACTGGACACCCCTTTAATGGAACAATATTATCACAGACTTGCCACAAGAAGGAATGTGTTTATCTTAAGAGGAGGTAGCCTGATCGTAAGAATAAGAAAAAAAATCAGGCTGGAAAGAAAACAATAACTTTATTTTTCTAATGAAAAGTATGTAACATTTGTCATGCAGTATGTTTTGAAACAAAACTAGTCTCACATACCTCATGTGCTTCTGCGGTTTACATAGTGGGGGAGGGGGCATTCTTCCCTCCACTAGATAATGAAGTTGATATTATTCAGTATAATAATATTCATTCAAACACATGGTTTGTGTCAGTGTGAATACATATTCTCTCCAACGACAGATATCCTATCCAACCAGACTCAAGTGAAAGCGCTGATTGTACTTTTAAGGCCGGTTGACTTTTCGTTTTTAATTGACCCCAGGTCAAACAGGGACTGGGATAATATTTAGTTAAATTATTCTCATTTCCACCGTGAATCACATTGCAAATCTTTTCCTCATGCTTTAATTATAACTTTCTCGCAATTACCATGCGAACTGCGTCCTAACTGTCACCACTTTCTTTCACTGAACAGTTTAGTAAATATCACACTAGATATATTATTAATAAACCCACAGCTGGAACCTCCCTTTTTATTTATATAAATTATTAACGCAAGCTAAAGCTAAAGGAACACTGGCATGCTCCATCTGATCCCACAGAGCCCAGCATATTTAAAACTATTGGCTATCACTGCTTCCAGTGTGTGTCTCCTCTCCACATTACCCGTCCCTACTTCTCCATCTGTCTGTCAATGACAACACCGTGCCAGGTGACAGACATTACACAATGAATGTGGATTTTATTATCACAGCCCAACTGGTGTAAGGCGCACCCTGCAGTTAGAGTACACACCCAAAGCCCAATCTTTACGCACGCGCACGCACGCACGCACACGCACACACACACGTACACACGCACACACACTAACTTTAACACACACACGAACAAACACACACATTCTGGCATGTTGTCTTGTGTTTGCTGCTCACTCCCTATCACAAATATAGGCCTTCAAATACACACACGCACGCACGCACGCACGCACACACACAAGCGCACACAAGCGCACTTTCATTTACACATGCGCTCAGTCACACTAACCTAGGTTGGCTTCACAGCTGTGCAAGCTGTTTCTTTCATCAACATGTGTTTACTGGCAGGGGACCCTTATGTTTGCATTACAGGGAGGCAATAAACAGGGAGTCCAGCCCCTCAGGGTTTGAAGTGTTTGAGGAAACCCCTCAAGAGAACTTAACCCTAATATAAATGAAGAACATGGACCAACGCCACCAAATGTAAAAATGTATGCCGTATATAATTAACAACCTTAATAAGTTCATGTCAAACATTTGTGATTTAGCTCTATAATCGTGATGTTAATGTGTCTTACTGATAATTACTACACCTACAGAACATTATAACGCCTACATGTTAAAAGAAGCAATTGCGGAAAACACGTGTCTGTTTGTATAGTCTAGGCTACATCATTTAAATGAAGTGGCCAATAGGATATACAATTGAAAGTCTGATTAACAAGTTGACTGTGGCGCCTATTGTTTAGTTAATCAAACGATCGTTGGATAATAGAAGAGGAATATCAAAGGCCATGCATGCTATCGTATTATTTCAAACCTTATCCTTTATCAACATGAGTAATGTTGTAGACTGAGACAAAATCCGAGTTCACCTGAGACAATTTTGAAAGTCGTGTGGTGAAGTTGAACTCGGCCTTATAGCTTCACTTCATTGCAATTAATTTACAATAAAAGCCTTTTGAATTAATTAAAGACTTAGGACAATGATGTCTGAAAGGAACAGTAAGCCATACAGATTTAGTCTAGCCTAAGTTTTAAGAAATGTAATGTATTATTAATTTATTTTGAGATAGGCTATTTGCTTAGATCGGAAATGTCAAAAACACGTACGGATACACAATGTCGGCTCACTTCTGAACAATTCAATTCCAAATGTTTTAGGGCTGCGAAATCTCTGGATAACTACCCTCCCTATAGTCACCAGCGTTCAGCCAATAGCTGCCCCTTATAGGGCGGGGGCCGGCTAGCCCCCCTACTCAGTCGTTTGTGAATGGGAAAGGGGCTTCACAGACTCCGCTATACAGACAGATTTGGTACACCCCGAACAGATGACTGTCAGTGCGCATTTCCATTTAGCAAGCGGCAGTGTGAAGGAAAGTAGAGTGGAAAACCAGAGAGGAGATACTGAGAAATTAAAAGAGAGCGAGAGAGAGAGAGAGTGCATTAAAATTAAGCGACTGATACACTAAAGCAGAGCAGGCAGGCAAACGAGCTTCAACTTCCTCTGGATTTATCGCCGTTGCTCTACAAAGAGGACTGCGAGACCGTTTGCAGGCGCAGCCTCTAGACCCAGAAGCGTTTGAAAAGTGCGCAGTGGATGGACGTATTGATTTAAATGCCCTATTCACTTACGGACTGCCATTGAACAAACTGAAAATTAAAGCTGTGCTAGAACACTGGGAAGGATGCTGATGCGGTTACATTTTTGAAAGTTCGCAAATATGGAGAAGAATTGTTAACTGCCGATTTACAAAGTTCACGGACACGGGCCGACGTTGTTTTGGATGATTTGGTAGCACTACCACAGTGCGCGTATATACTGTCCGTTTAGAGATAGCCTTGTGCCGCGGTGGACGGAGACCAGCGAGCGACCGCTCCATATAGTCGCAGACACTGTGATTGCGTTTCAGCCTAACAACACTGAGGAGAACATTTACTGCAGTCATCGACCGAAGCAGAGACAATGTCAGCGTTGTACCTCATCCTTTGCCTTGTGGTTGCAGGTAAGCGGGGATTCTTTATTTTATTTAAAGCAGCTTTCATGGAAAATATGGTCCGCGCTCCTCAGCGGACGCGCTGCGTCAAGCAGTCCGGTGCGCTGATGTGGACAGGCAGCGATATGCTGCAGTGCTACATTTCACACAAGATGTGTAATTTTAATTTAAGCCCTGAACTAAATGTATGTATGTTTACATATATTATATATGTCACCATCCATAAATCGATCACGGGCACTGGTTGAATGGCGCAGAGAAAATCGCTGATTCTATGATTTGTTTTTGTTCTTGTTGAGCAATGTCCATGTAATATCTTTAGCCTACATGGTGATAGACCGTCAACGGGTGAAAGTTTAACCTGGGGTCTTATGAACCAGAAGTGCACGTTTTCATGCCTATAGGCTACTGGTTGATTTCGCGTTGTGTTGCCTTTTTGTGTGGTGGCTTGTGGGCGCGGGCGCGCGTCCTTACAAGTGATCACTTTAATTCCCCTGTGTTTTATTCTGAGCGGGTCATTTTAGGGCTAATATGTAGTTTAGTATACTGTATGTCGTAGGTATGTAGGTAGGAAACGTGCAACTGCGCAAAACAGTTGCTCGGAAGTTTGAGAGTCTCGCCCTTCTCTGTCAATCCGGTTATTGTGTTTAAATAATGTGAAGCAGTTGTTTGAAATATGGGCAACTAACAAGCAAACGGGGCATTTGGACGACGACTGGACATCCAATGTCCAGTCGTCAGAATGAAAGTCGTCAATCTAACAGAATGCGTGGTCTGTACGGGGCGCACATTTGCGTGTACGCGTCATGTGCGTACGCGAGATATTTGGCTTTTGTTTAGTTTGGTTGAAATGATTAAACTTTCTTTTGGATGCAAATTAGAACATGTGACAGACATATAGCCATACTGTATAAAGGCAAACGTCGAAGAACTTATACATTTACTAAATTAAAATGTATTCAATTTAAGTATTTAATTATTTATTGTATTATGTGCTCAATCATTGTGAACATAAGCAACATGTTCACAATGATTGAATGTCTACAATTCAAAGCAAATTGTATACTCTAATCACCTTCTGAGCTGCTTTAAATATAGCTGTTTGACAACTTTGTGTTGGCTTTTTCTCAGTCTTAAAATAAGCACGTTTATAGCACCTTGAGAAATAATAATTTAATTAAAATCTAAACTCATCTACAGCATCTACATCTATGCACCATCACATTGACACTATAGCTCTCTCAGGGAAAGGTGAGGCAAAAAACTAAGTGCAACAAACAAGACGCATATTTTAACAGAGGTTTCACACATCTGCTTAGTCACGCGCTGTCAATCACGGTTGTCACATTTATGGGCTAGCCAGAGCTTTCCAAGCTCAGAAATAGTGGCACGGCGGTCATGTCCAAGAGCCATTTGCAGCCATGATACGTTTACCTGATGTTCCGCAGGCCCACATGTTTTTGCCATTAATCACGGCATAAAACAGCCGATGGCTCATTGACATACTGGCAACAGCTGGATTAGGAATGGCTTTAGAATGTAAGCATGGGGCCCTAACTCAGCCGCCCCTCTCCACACACACACACACGATGAAAAGGCAACGTGCTAGCTTAAAAGTTAGCTAATTAGAACCTAAGAGACCCTGCCATGCCTGGTGTCACTGCAAGGTTCACACTGTGCACACAGATGAACACACACACACACATACGCACACACACACGTCGTCGCTTTGAAGTACGCGCACGACACAGAACCACGGACGCTGCCCCTCCGTGGGCGACTCGGAAACGTCAGCCGGCCTCTCCCGGCGGCACGACCGGATCCACGCAGCCAATCAGTATTCCCGAGTAATCTTCAATGAGCTCCTTATTTTAGGCGAGCCCTGGTTAGCTGGCGTCTCTAAGGGCCAAGTTCAAAGGCTGCGAGCGGAGATTTCAAGTCCAGCCACCCCGCCCCCCTCCCACCTATAGCTCCACCGGAACCCCCCCCACCAACCCAGCCCTGCTTCTCTAGTCATGGCACTCCTCATGGCAGCGCAGCACCATGGAAACATCCCCGCGCCCATTCCAAGCTCTCCTCCACGTCACAGCTGCTTTCTGCCTGATTGGGAACATGCTGAATATGGGTCATGGGGACGTGTAGGGCTATCTCATGGGCCAGGGGACGCAGACGGTGCTTCACTGTGAATTGTCAAGGCACACACACATACACACACATATACGCAGACACATGTAGGCACACACACACACACACACACATACATACATGCAGACACATGTAGGCGCGCACACACACACCTACACACACGCAGACACATGTAGGCACACACACACACACACATACATACATGCAGACACATGTAGGCACACACACACACACACACCTACACACACGCAGACACATGTAGGCACACACAAACGCGTACACATGTAGGCAGGCACACACACACACATGCACACACACATACATGTACACATGTAGGCACACACATACACATATACATGTAGGCACACACACACACACACAGACACACACACATATACACATGTAGGTACACACATACATACATATTTAACATTAGCAAAGATTTGTCCTTGTGTTTCTGGACACAGTGGCAGCAAGGCCCATGGAGGCCTGTTTTTGGGAACCGTGCATATTTCATGAAGCGCTGCTCCTTTCTGCTTGGTTGCGGGGGGGAGGGGGGGGGGGCAGAGGCAGGTGGGGGAGGAGAGGAGGTCTTGGGTGTGTAGGACTCCAATGTGTCACCACTGTCCCGGTGATTAAGTTGACAAGCTGTGGGAAAACACAGGGGAATACCGTGGAGCATCATTAACCTTTTCTCCTGCTATTACTCTGTTCTCCCCACATACACACTCACATATGCACTCCCTAACTTGGTCTCTCTTTCTCTCTCTCTCTCTCCCCCTCTCTCTCTCCCTCCCTCGCTCTCTCTCTTTCTCTCTCCCCCTCTCTCTCTTTCTCTCTCTCTCTCTCCCCTTCTCTCTCTCTCTCCCTCCCTCGCTCTCTCTCATTCTCTCTCCCCCTCGCTCTCTCTCTCTCTCTCTCTCTCTCTCTCTCTCTGTCTCTCACACACACACACACTATTCTGTGCAGGAAATGATTGAGGAGAGAGAGAGAGAGAGAGAGAGAGAAGTTTGGAGGAAAGTACCCCAGTCAGGCAGAGAGAGCAACGTTAAGCACGGGGTACAAAATAGTGCCGGCGCAGCAGAATCTTCCTTGAACAGAAGTGCATTGCATTATTTAGGAGACACACTCGTGGGCAAATGATACGGACGAGTTTCGGCCTACTTTGATTCCCCTCTGTGCTCCATGCTCTGCGTTACGGGACCACAGCCTCCGGAGGTCTTTGTTCACCATGCGGCGGGAAAACACAACAAAAGGTCACTTTTGTTTATAGCGGCGAGCTATATTTAACAATTCAAAGTTCATTTGGTCGAAGATATTGTAGACCTTTATCCAGGCACCTTTTGAGTCATTCTCCTGTCAAGCACCGGTGCCAAATAAATTCTATGACTAACGTTATTTGTTATTGTTTTTTATTTATTTTTGCTTTAGGCTACTCTCCACTCACATAAATACACTCACACACAATTTTCTTCACAAATCGTCTGTATGCAAAGAGAGAGAGACAGGCGGCCAGCATGTCCAACAATAGGACTAGCCTCATCCCTCCCCAAGACGTAACCTGCACTACATCACCCTTAATGCATCCTCCATAAGCACACACACACACACACGCACACGCAATGACTAACCCTACACACGCAGACATACAATAACTGCCCCACACACATATAAACCCAGTGACGACTACACACACCCACACACACACACATCTAAGCCCAATGACGAAACCCC
>JAODUK010000008.1:2307763-2322045 GCA_027564635.1 Typhlichthys eigenmanni | reverse complement strand
CACATAAATGGGCAGCTAATGAAGCCACTCAATCACAGGCTAGTTAAAACAGCTGACCAGAGATTAGGGGGCAGTCAAGCCTGCTCGGAGATTCCATTCAGGCTGGACGCAGGGAAGTCCATCAGCCGTCACACTCTAGATTAGCCATTCACTCTTCTATAGAGTGGACGGCCTAACTGGTCTTCTTTGCTGGACCAGTGCTCTCACACACTACGGAGACGCAAGTCAACTCCCTGATTGTATTGGGAGTTCTTTAAAAGCCAATTTAAACTCTCTCTGCAGTAAGTGTAACCAGGGTGTATTGTTTGGGGTTGGGTGGGGTGATGGTGTGCGTGCGTGCGTGCGTGCGTGCGTGCGTGCGTGTGTGCGTGTGTGTGTGTGTGCGCGCGTTTGTGTGTGTCTGTGACTGCTTCTTTTATTGTGCTGGGGAGGGTAAAGTTTTGCGTGCCTCGAGTGTGTGCTGTTTTGTTAAAGGAACTCTGTAACTCAGAACTGCCTCAAACCGGTTTTCCTGCGTGAAAGAGAGGGTGCATAGGAGAAATCAATGGCCCAATTCAGCCCATTACAGCCATGACTGTTGCTGTAATGGTGTGGAAATGGATGGTGGTCATGTGGATCCATTTTGCACCTCCGGGCACGGATCAGAACTAAGGCTCTGATTCATTTCCTCCAGCTTTGATTAAAAGACGACTCTGAGGATTTCAAAGAGTCTCACATGATGGCAGGGAGGGTAGAGAACGCTCATGGTTTGGTGCAACAGATAGCGCTGCAGCCCTGCAATTCTCCCCCCCCCCCCCCCAAATAACGACTGTCTGCACTTGATTCCGCACCTCTTTGATCCCGGGTAACGTGTTAACGAGCAGTGGGTGCTTGGCGTACCCATGACATCAGCGTGTGAGAGTTCATCTGGGAGCGGCGGTGTGTGTTTTCTCACCAATTAATGAATTGCTTTGTGTGCCCTCCGAGGTGACAATGGCCGTCTCATGTTGGCTCATCCCTTCCCTTCCCCTCACTCCTGCAGTGCAGGCTGTGGCCCCTTCAGCCGCTCTGCCATTAATGAGGGCCGTCTAATTGGTGCGTGTTGCCAGTGCGTGTCACGGGGACGTTTCGGGCCCAGACAGTGGAGTGGGACCACTATACAACAGTGAGAAAGTTCACACGTATTAAGCACCTCTCTGTTCGCACTCAGCCGGCGGTTCCAGGTGGACGGCCGCCCGCGAAGAGCGTGCGTGTGCGCGTGTGCGCGTGCTCGCGAACGTCTGGGGTTTGACCGTTAATGCGAGGCCAGGCTCCTTGGCTCCTCTCGCCGCTGTTGCCGTGGTGCCGCCATAGCCCCTCCCTGGGGCAATGCAGAAAAATTATTTGACACTGCTGCAGCCCTCTGACTCTCTCTCTCTCTCTCTCTCTCTCTGTCTATCTCTCTCTCTCTCACTCTCCCTCTCTCTCACTCTCTCTCTCTCTCTCTCTCTATCTCTCTCTATCTCTCTCTCTCACTCTCCCTCTCTCTCACTCTCCCTCTCTCTCTGTCTCTCTGTCTCTCTCTCTCACTCTCTCTCTCTCCCTCCCTCTCCCTCTCTCTTTCTCTCTCTCACTGCAAATAATTCAATCTGTTCAATATCAAATAATCTTCCCCAATTCTATTTTAACTATTTTAACCTTATCTCGCAAACGGCCACCCCTGGGGTATGAGTCTCGTTCCACCTCGTTTAAAAAAAAGAGGGGGGGGCGGGGGGGAACAGATAGCTCCCCACCATTTCTCTTTTAAAAGCTTGTGTTGGCTGTTCTCGTGGGCAGAGAGCAGAGCCTGGTAGTACGGGGGGTAGACAGGTTGCCCAATATTCCCTTTGTGAATACGGTCTGGCAACTCTCCGTCGGGGAGTGGCATTGCCTCCTGCTGGGCTTATTGATTTTGAACTATTGGACAGCGTTTAACCAATCACAACTGTTTTGATCGCCTCTTCTAGCTCTACCGCCATTTCAAAACAAAACGCTTGATGTCGACGTCACCTCACTACCCCTCCCTGATTGGTTGACCGGCAGGGCGATTTTGAAAAGGGCTAATGCGAACAGCGTTTCCAGACTGTAATCTCAGCTAAATATACATGGAGCTGAGAACTACTAGTAGAGAGGAGGTGAAGATGGAGAAGGAGAAGATGGCAGGAGGGCAAGAGGAGATGAAAGACACACCGGGGGGGGGGGGGCTTCAGCCCCTGTTTAACATGCCCGTGGCCATCTCTCTTGGCAGTTCATTAGAATCCAATAAGGTGGCCGCCCTGTTAGTCATTGTTCCTCCCGTATGTTTACCCTTTTCCGGAGGCTCCATTCGCTGCCTAATCTGCCAAGGAGCTGAATGTCAGTAGGTCAGTCCGAGACTCCCGAGCCTTAAGAGCCGGAACCAGAGACAGAATGGAAATAAATATGGGGGATGCGGTGGGGTGATAGGAGAGAGGTCGTTTCACTCACCCCTCAATATTCTTTTTTTTTCTTCCCTTTGCCATTCCTTGCTTGTGTTTTTTTTTTTTGTTTAACTCTCCCTCCCTCCCTCTTGCCGTTTCCTCCTTTCTTCTCCTGTATAATCCGTCCTCTTGATTGTTCTAAGCTGCTTTCAGCCACCCCTTGTGGGAGAGGGAGTCTTTTTTTAATTAAGATTTAAAAGACAACTCTCCCAAGAAGGGATGTTTAGGAGAAAGATGGGCCAAGCAAAGTAAACAAACAGGAATGGTAGATTGTACGGAGGGCTCAGCAAATATTAGAAAATTGGTGAAATGAAAAAAATATGTTATCTGATGCACACATTGACCCACGCAATCCACACCAACACAACTGGACTCTGAGGCAGCAGGGTGGCTAAGCTAAATGGGATTCTTTCTTTTTTTTTATATTCTGTTTGTAATCAAGTGGCACAATCTATATAGATTGATGGCAACTTCCTGTGATTCATACCATATCCTCCGAGGGTGATACGGGATCAGCGGTGGCCAGCAGGCGAGCTGAGGAAGTTATCTCCACGCTCCGTCTAATGATCGATCATCTCAGCAGATGGGCTTAAGGGCCCGCGACGCTCCGCTGGTTTATCAGAAGCCCAAACCTGAGGCCTCTCTGCGGATGTGACCTGCAAACTAAGTGGCGTCTGGGAGGGAAACAACTGTGATAGAGAGAGAGAGAAATAAGAGAGGGATGTACAGGGGCAGAGAGAGAGAGAGAGAGTGACAGAGAGAGAGAGAGAACTGTATAAACAGTTGGTAAGTTGCACTTACAGTGAGCCGCGCCACGTGGATAAATGGCTAATCCATTTGGCTGCTTAATGTGATTATACTTGGGTGGCAGAGCCATCACAGTGGTCATGGCGGTGTTGGACAGTTAACAGGCTTATCATACTAAGACAAGGGGAGATTTCTGGCCATTTGCCCTGTTACCGTATATCTTGTCATGATAATGTGTATGTGTGGTCATTTATGTGTGTGTTCCTGCAGTGCAGCGTTTGCATTTGCATAGTACATTTGGTAAAACTGTCACACATAACACATCTGTCCCTAACCCCGCCCCCTTACATTCCTCGCTCGCCCCAAACAAAACAACCCCCAAAACAAAACACACAATGAAGTGTTTAAGTTCATCAAGCCGCCGACTGGTGGGGTGCTGTGAGGTGTTTTAACGGCCAGCCCCAGCCCACTGCATTGCACCCATACAGCGACCATATGTCCAGGGTTCCACCGTCAATGGGCCGACCTTCCCCGTGTGACAAAAACCTATTCACACCCAGTGAATAGACACAATCCCATGCTGCCGTTACAACAGAATGTAGCACTAACCAGGGCCGGTGGCAGTTAAAACGAAGGGACGTTGGTGTTTGGGAGGGAGGAGACAAGAGACAATAGACAATAGACGAGAGAGAGCTGAGTTATGTGAGTTGCCCCCGTGTAACTGAAGCGTCCCTACGTCCCTACGTCCCAACGCAGACTAGACGATAAGGAAGGTGCTGGAAAGTTCTCACCGGAGGAGAGGAGGGCGAAAGTGCAAGAAGCGGGTGCGGTGTTAGCTTGCGGTGTTAGCTTGCGCTGCAGGCGCCTCGATTTCAGTCCCATCGTGCCGCTCCCCTGGGGCCGTTCTCCCCGAACACGCCAGTGTGCCGCTGTCACTCAGCTCTGTTAATAAGGCCAGCCAGTAAACGTCAGCAAAGATCTGCAGGGATGAGAGCTGCTCCTCTCATGTTTTGGCTTTGACGATCTGATTCCATGGTGTGTGTGTGGGTGTGTGTGGAGGGGGGGGAACCTTATAGACTAATTCATTTTAATACGACACAGTTTACCCATCTGCTACAAAAAAATAAATAAAAAGGTTAATATATAAATAAATACACATCTCATTGGAAAGCTCTTTGGGCCTTCAGCCAAACAGGAAAAAAGTCTTCACACCCTCAGCCCACGAGTTTAAAGTATAAAAAGGCATAGGAAAAGTCTACAGGGATCCGGGGGTGGGGGGGGGGGGTAGATCACACATATATTCATTTACTGCAGCGATTAATATCCTGGACAAAAAGGTCATACTTGACTAGAGTCGGGGGCCACATTTCAGACATCAAGTCTCGCCACAACGTCTCATCAGCCTGGTCACCCACACGGTGGAGGCCCACACCGCACATTATCACAGATGGATGGGATGTCCTACATAGAGACGGGGGGACAGGTGAGAGAGCCGGAGAAATATCTGTGGCAGGATAGTGTTTTGGGTCGCATGGCCATCCAGGTTACCGTCTCGCCATTAGCATCGCATTACTAGCACGATGCTAAGACGCCGATGTGCTAGCATGACGCCGATTAGCATTAGCAAAAGGACCGGAGTCTGGGATTCTGAGGGGAGAACTTGCAAATGCTGCATTTTGTGATCAGTGCGTACACGACAGACTTGGCTGACTCAGGAAGGTAAAGACGAGGATTTGAGTCTCCCCACCACTCCCATTCCATCACCTCATTTCCTCTTCTGCGCTGCTACAGGAAGACAAAACAAACCGACAGAACAAACAGGCAGCCTTGTCTATAACGCACACCCAAAACCATTTCTTATATCCACTGCTCACTACTAGCCATCCCTTTTCTTGTTCAGCGCACTTGCTTAATAATTAATGTAATAATTAGTTCACTCATTAATCATTTATTCATTAATCATGGCCTGATTTTTCTAGAGGAAGCGTTGCAATTTGAAAAAAAAAGGCCTGACTGCACATTTCACTCTAATTACGCTGCTTTCCTAATCAACGTTTAAGAGATGGAGTTTCAGGAAATTCGTTTTCTTTCTTTTTCTTAACACAAAGCAGGATGTATTGTATTGAGGTCGGCAGCTAACAGTTTTTTCCCTTTCCCTGTGTTGTGCTCGCTAAGCTCACAGTCATCAGTCATTTTTCAGGAACATTTTATTAAGGTAGAAGAAATCTGATGAGGACAATAAAGTAGAATGTTTAATAAAAGCTATAGAAAATACAAACAAAATGAGGTGGTTGGCTAGCCACTGACATAAATGGCCATTGGAAGGCTGCACTGTAGGCAAAGTGGCAGGATTGTGAAGGAGACTTTGTTTTGCCCGGATGTGTGGCTCATCCTGGGAGACTATATAATTATTTTAATAGCCAGAAGTTATGTGCCACGGACACAGAATTGGGGAGTTGAGTGATTTGAGATAAACTTTTAATGTGGGTTGAACAACAACTTTGTGTTTTATAATACCTCAATGACTGATTGACATCTCTAATCTATCTTGTGTGCTGTACTAATATATACACACCCATGCACTATACTGTGGCATACAGCATTATATACACAGTATAATATTAAAGTCAGTTTAATGTGAGTAGTGCATTAAACTCTAATCTTTAAATAGCACAGTAATCTCATTTGACTACTGGTAGTGCTGTTTTATATTAAAACAGAAAATAAACATTTACTGTGTACCATTGCAACTAACTGAGTGTCATTTTCTTCTATACATCTTACCCCACAAACACTGCCTCAGTGAACAATAGCACAGATACAGCCACGCTTCTAATGAGATGCATACATTTACAACATTACCACCCTCATTAAAAAATAATAAAAATAAAGTATTAATTATGGAATGCACTACTTCCTATCACAAAGAGCCAAGGGTGTCTCTGCTGGGCTCAATTAGGAAGAGTAGGCCGCAAATCCCCAGACTAAATTAATTGACACCCCAGGGCATTAGGCCCAGAGTCCCAGTGCAGTCTAAGTAGAGAATTCCTTTGTTTTCATTGGCACAAGCAAGAGGGAGACTCATTTCTAACATTAACTTTCACTGTTCTATGGGATTTTTAAACAATTATTTATTTAATTGTTTTGTTTACTTGTTGTCAGCAGCCAGGGAATGATCGACCGCGATGAAAGAGGGAGCCGATTTCATGTTTATTTCCCATTCCTGGCCCATCTTTTAAGCAGTCTCGCAGTCACCTGATGCGTCTACCAATGTCGTTTTAACCACCAGAACGTCGAAATGGTGCGCGTTGAGGAGCACGTGCTAAACTCTTAGCTTCTTTCATTTTCAACAAACAAACAGAAGAAGTGAATGATTTAAAAGTGCAGTAAATTACACCAAAAGCCCCCGTTATCCCACTCAGGCCAAGAGTAGCAGGGCTTGTGACATGAACCCAGCCTACATCGTCTTGTAGTGAAAACCCCAGGGGGTAAACAGGAGCAGAATGACAGGACTGGCTCACTCACCGTCTTGTCAGGACCGCTGGCTGATGTGTACAGACAATTTCATACTGCCCCTACTGTCTTCCTCCTCCACGGCATTTTATGTCTATCTGTCTACATGGACTCAGCTCTTTGGCTCCTGTCTTCAGAGTGGAAGAGAGGGTTTAAAGTGAATTATACTTAGAGACATTCTCCTGCTCACTAGAAACCCTAAAGGTATAAAGCTAGGAATGTGTGTGTGTGTGTGTGTGTGTGTGTGTGTGCGCGCGTGTGTGTGTGTGCTCGCGCAAGATGCAGCGTGTGTTTGAGAGTGCAGCATGCGTGTGCATGTGCATATTTGAAATGGGTGTATTTATGGCACAATGTCAAGCATTACAGCACAGTGAGCCACTCGCTCGCGCGTACACACACACGCACGCGCTCGCACACACACACGCACACACACACTGTAGCTACTGTATGTCACAGCAGCACTCTCTGGCAGTTTCCCCGACACTCCTTCTTCCTCTCTCTCTCTCTCCCTCCCTCCCTCCATGGCTCTCTATCACTCAGCCCACCCACGGTAGGCCGTGTGGTGGCCCATGTGAGCAGCCCCCCCCCCCCTCCCCCCCCCTTGTAAGCAGCCAGGCGCTGACAGCCCCAGAGACGCACTGATTACAGCGTTCCATCAATCCCCTCTCGGCCACGATCCTCCGCAATTGGAAGCTGACAGGAGCCCATTTTTTCCATTTTTACCTTGGCTCCGCTTTTCCGGTCCTTCTACCCTTCTCCGCCCCACTTCCCCCCCTCCCCACAGCCCCCCCTTCCCCCTCCCACCCCTTCCTTCCCCACTGTGCACCCTCCGTCCCGGTTCCTTGAGTGTTGTGTTGACAAGCTGACACGAGCCCCTGTGATTTTCACACCGGGGATGGAGAGAGAGAGAGAGAGAGAGAGAGAGAGAGAAACACAGGCTTTACAGAGTAATGGAGAGAGAGAAAGGGAGAGCGAGAGAGAGCGAGGGAGAGAGAGAGAGAAAGACACGGGTGAGAGGCTATACAGAGTGAGAGAGAGAGAGAAACACGGGTGAGAGGCTAGAGACAGCTCTGTGTCTGAGGAAAGCTGGAAATAAATCCAGTGGATAAAGCCATGTTGAAGGCAAACCATAGATGAGTAACACCTCAAATAAGGAGGGTGAAGTTGCCAAGGAGGGTGGTTGTGGGGGGGGGGGGTTCTCATTGACTGTAGAGGCATGAGTGATAAACACGGTAGCCAGGGGAATGAATATAGAGATGGTACAGGAATGCAAAAATAGAAGAAAGTAGCAGTGGGGGGTGCAGTATAGATGAGCGGGACTGCCCCTCTCTGAAAGGGGTCTCGGTCTGAGCCAAGCATCTCACAATGGCATAAAGGCTGAATGGAGAGGCTATAGCAGGATTAAACTCCGCCAGCAAAACGGCTCTTAAAAAGCTGTTAGTCTGCAATCTAGGCACACAAGCACGGTAAAGGGGAAGAAAGGGTTCCGAGGCGAGGGTGTGTGTGTGGGAGTGGAGCGTGAAACGGATGCAAGCCAGCAGCCAGGCCAGATGAAGACGGGAGAGTGCCGACAGTCACTGGCTCAGCATGTACCTGCTGTGGATGCAGGTGGCAACTGGTTCCGCATGCGCGTGTGTGTGTGTACGTGTGCGTGTGCGTGTGCGTGCCGAAAACCCCATAGCTATCGGTTGGTGGGTGGTATATATTGTCGCGTCCCCCCCCCCACCGCCCCTTTTCCCGCCAAAACCCACTGAACGTCAGTAGGATTCATGCTAATGAGCTTATTGCAAGGCTAGCCAAATCAAACATGAGATTGGAGCATGACACACACTGGTAGGCATGTAGTACAGCTATACCGCACCCTACACTGTTGTCTTTGAACACACACACACACACACACACGCACACACTGACACACACACACCCACACACACACGAGCGTCGGCAGACGCAAACACGCGCGGCACGTACACACGGGGAGACTAAGACAAAGGAGCCTGGCTCAAAACAATGGGGTAATAATTCCACACAGAGAAATGGAGCTTGCATTTTCCCGCCCGATTTAGAAGCCTTATCTAGACGCGGCACAATGGATGGCATTTGGGGAGAGGGGTTGTTTATTCCGAGCTTGACACTTTTACACCAACTGCCTTGCTTTGCTTTTTCTGTGTCTAGTTTCCCCTCTTTTATTGTGGGGAATTCACGCCAGCTGGACGTTCTACCCCTGCCAAAAGAGGGCAACAAATGGCAAATACTGTAGAATGTGGGTGCTACTACATTTTGAATTATTGCTGCTAGGAGCAAATTGCCCAGTCAGTTGAGAGCACTCTTGTTTAGAGACGCTACAGTACTGAATGCTTCGCTCCACGGTAGCCCTGCAGTGGACAGGAATGGGGGCATGGAATAAACAGGCTTAATATAGTAGACTGTCCCATCTGTGCACGCTGCTCACAACCTCTTAAAGTGAGCCTCGATGTGCAGTTAAGAGTCATTGTGTGAGCGCGGCAAAACGCTCCTTCGGCTTCACCGTTAATGTACAAACAACAACATGTAACGTGGACACACTGTGACATGTTTAGTGAAGAGGACGTCTTAAGGGTTGACAATCACAAATTAAGTAGGCTGGATATGTTATTTATTTATTTATTTATTTATTTATTTGCTCTACTTAAAAAGGGCATACAGTAACAGATTAGGACGGCTGTAAAAATAGTCAGCCCAAGATGCGTAGCACCATAATCATCCTCGAGCACTAACATCCAGGCTTGGCACGTGCGTGCACACACACACGCCCACAAAAAAACAACATCCACACACACAAATGTGCGCACTGACACACATTCACACAAACACGTGCACACGAACACACACACCGACAGAAGTACCGACAGAAGTACTGAGCGTAGTTCAATCTAATTCCATCAAGGCAGATGTCCAGTAAGGGATCACTGCTGACATCTGCCTCTCGCACCCTGATCTGTTGGAATGTACCCTTCCATAGCGTTCAGATGACTGGCTTCTCAGCCAGGTCACATGCAAGGCTGTTTAATAGCTTGTGTTCAAGTCAGCCAGGCACTTCTGCACTTAACCATGACAGGGGAAGAAATAATATTAAAGTAACTGCTAAATGACAACTAGCATGGCCTATTAGCTGTGCACCTACCTGCCACATGCACACGCGCGTGCGCGCGCCCACACACACACACATGCACATGCACGTGAGCACGCACACAAGCACACACACACACACACTTAGGCATAAACAGGGCCAGGTATTGCACACCACAAATATATACACATATAGACAAATAGATTGAAAATATGGGTGCACGCACATGCATGTGCACAAACCATCTGTCTGTGCAGCCAGTGGCGTGCCGTGATATGATATTCCATTTTGAGAAATACGGCTTAAAATGTATCGGGCCAAATGTGTTTTGGCCTTGGAACTATGGGAAATACTACTCGCACAAACAGATGTGCGTGAACGTACGCACGCACACACACACACACACTCGCACAAACAGATGTGCGTGAACGTACGCACACACACACACACACACACACACACACACACACTTGCACAAACAGATGTGCGTGCATGCACGCGCATACACACACACACAATCTCACAAAGCAAAGGTAATGTGTTTTTGTGAAGGGCTGCATTTCCAGTTCTTTCATTCTCGTTCGGTCATGAGCGCTAAATATTGTATGTAGTTGTATCGTATGTACTGTCGTGGAGCGTGTTGAATGTAGAAATGCTGAAATGTCAACAGGCCTCGGGACAATGACCTCTCCATTCCTATTGGTCCCTGCAGCCCCCCGTAAAAAGGAACATGGTACAACTGTGACTTAGGTTAAAGGAAATACATGGACAAGTATGTATATACAATATATGCATACTGTACATTCAGTACACACACACTAACTCTCTCTCTCTCAATACATATATACAGTATACTGTATATCAGAGAGAGAGAGAGAGAGAGAGAGAGAGACTATAGTGGCAGGACCCCTACGGCTCTTAACCACCACAAGCCAGACCTTCACTCACCCCCTCCCTTCCCTCTCTCCGTCACAAATGTATTCATGTAATTAAGCTGCTAATACACCGTCAAAGAATTGTCTAATTCGGCAAGGAGGAATTAAAGGAATCTGTCATTAGCCAGTGGAGATGTACTGTTGAGCATTTTCAATAAGGGATATGGAGAGCGATGAATCACACCTAGGGTGTGAAGACGTTCGTGCAGCACACATCCCTGCACTCAATACTTTTGAATTACTGTCTGTGTGTGTGTGTGTTAACTGCCATACGGGTGCATGTGAAATTGTATGTGGGCGAATGCACGGAACACAATTCAATGCATGTAATCCATCTAAACAATCAGCCGGCGCAGTGAATTATTACCCATTGTAAACATTTAGATACTCTGTGCAAGATACTTAATTTGCCATCAATGTTTGCACGGCTGCAGCCTAAAGAGGAAAATCCCTAACATGTTGCATCAGACCAGGCGAGCCATATGAAAACACTGAATGGCTCCTGAAAGCACAGACGTTTTTTTATTTTATTTTCAATTTTTGAAGACATGACAGGAAAATGCCACCCTTAGCTAAACACATAATAGCGTCAGCTTGAAGATATACGATTTGTCATTGACACCCTAAAATTGTCCCCTTTCTCCCACTATGTGACGCGCACACAGTACATAAAACAGATACACCTGTGTTCACACAGCTCAATCATCTGTCTGCTTCACAGGCTGAGAAGTAGACATCTTACTTACTTACGTACTTCCATACACCTTTATTTCACCGGGGAAAAGACTCATTGTGATTAAAAATCTCTTTTACAAGAGCCAAGAGGGCAGCTTGAAACATGCACATACAACATTTAAACACAGTGTCAACCATTCAATTGCAATGCCACAACAAAGGAAACGCATACCACTATCAGTCATAATCAATTAGACCTAAAGAAATTACAATCCCTGTCCCATTTCACATCCCAAGTAAGACAAAGTCTTTTAATGAAATTAATATGTTGCTCAATCATCTGTAAAGTAGACAGGATGCGCTATTGTTGCTTTCTGTCTTTATTTCTTGAAGTTTGAACATTACACCAGACTCTAGGATAAGACTAGTAGAGTGTGAGAAGCAGGAACATGAGTTCTGAACAGGAGGGCAGGAAGGGGGGGTCAGTTTTACACAACCATGACGGCCACGTTCCCGATGAGCTCACCGCGGCTGCGGCGGTGCAGGCACTGGAAGGGGGGGGGTCACGGCTCGGTCCACTCTGCTCCCCGTAGATGAAGTGGATAATTGAGTGGGGAACAAACACTGCCAGCAACCTCGGAAGCTTCCCCCAGTCCCCCTCCTCCCGGCCCCTTTTTTATTTTTTAAAAGAAAAGGAAAAACCGGAGAGAACGCGGTGAGAAAGAGAGGGAAGAGAGGGAGAGAGGGAAAGCGAGAGAAAAAGAAAATCCCTATACCCTCTGGGGGGAAAAGCTGCTATTGAAAAGCTATTAAACTTGCATTTAGCAGGATTGATTGGAAATGAAGAGGCCTATTAAAAGAGATGGACAAGGGGACAATAGTGTGTCTCTGGCCGCCGTATGTTACCCTCCTTCCAGCAGCTTTGTTCCCTGGGGGAGGGCCCTAACCCTGTCTGTTTAAGCACTCCCACCAAGAGCAGTGTTCGGGGGGCTTAGCACCGTCTGAATAGAGCCCTCTTTATCTTCCCCCCTCCTCACCGCTCCCTTCCTTTCTCCACTGAACCACAAAGAAGGAGAGAGGGAGAATGAGCGAAGGCTATTTATTTTTAAGCCTCCCTGCCACCCCCTCACTCCCCAAACTCCCGCTTCTCTTCCCCCACCTCCCTCCTTCCCCCAAGCTTCACCTCGCCAGCCAAGCAACACCCGTTCTCTCGCTCCCCGTCTCCCCCAAGGATTAGGGAGCGCTGCCATCTCCTCCTGCCAGTAGGGCTTGTAATACTCAATCTTCAGCATCACGGCGCAAACAGTCGGAACTACGGGTCCGTATTCACGCTCTGTGTGTGCTGCGTACGCATGTGCGTGTGTTAAGCTGGGACAGCCAATCCGGCGAGAGCATGCTTAAACACAGCAGTGGAACAGCAGCAGCAGGTGTCTCCGCTGGCTTTAACGGATGGTTCCCCTGGGCATTTTAATGGAGTTTTGATTGTTTAACATCCATTTTACAAAATGCACACCAAACGCGAGCGGCAGACTCTCTGCCTCTGCAGTAGCACGGTTGCTTCGGTGTCAGCAAGCATGTTGCCATATGGTTTAGAGAAAGAGCTAAATAAGTTATGAGACAGCTGACACTTCACTCTCAGAAGCCATGTTGGGGAGAAAATAAATATTTTCAAACATGTCGTGAGGAACAGCGGTGCGCGGGTCATCGGCGACAGGACGGGAACGAACTCTGCGCCTCTCTTCCACAGCATATTTCTCAACGCGCATCTTAGGGTTCTGTCTCCAGGCTGTCAAGCCATGTCTCCGCTCTCAACAATGCAGCATTTCCGTCTGTATCAGTTGCATTGCGAACCCTTATGTAGCCATTTTAAAAATATATAGTGTAATGAACACCGCCGCCAACGCTACATCAAATATACATTTCCAGTATGAGAGCGATTATAGCACTAAAATGACATGTGACGCAATGACATTGTTCGACATATAAAAGTACAACTGAAAGATAATACTGAACTTCTACTAAACCCTGAACTCCATACCTTCCCTTACTTACGTACCTTATATCACACAACATACAGTAAACGGTCGTTTGGCACGAAATAGTCCCTCCTTTGCAGTCGGCTAACCGAGGAACTCGAAAGCAAGTGTTTCTTCTTTCACCTCCACTAACTGCGGTTGTTTAAAAATAAAACACCATTATATTGTATGGATGTGATATATTCTGATTTTTAATCCATGATAGAAAAACATTCTAAATTAAACGCAGCACAAATAGCGCAGTCGAGGTGTTACATTATTATTATTTGTATTTATAGTGGGGCTAATTGTTTATAATTAAAAGGATTAACTTCAGAATGAGCAGCGTTTGTGGCAGTCACCCTCTCTCTCTCTCTCTCTCTCTCTCTCTCTCGCCCTCTCTCACATTACATTCATCATTTTTATTTGAGGGGGGGGTGAATTAGTTGTTTTTGTTGTTGTTAAGATGTCTCATCTGTTATCTGTATAATATACAATTCTAAATGTATCTCGCTCTCTTTTACCATTTCTACCCCTCTATCTCTCCCCTCCTCCCCACGTTCTCCTCCCTCCCTCCCCCAACAGCCACCCAGGCAGCCTACTTCTCCCAGCAGCCCCAGGACCAGGTGGTGGTGGCGGGCCAGTCAGTGACCCTGCCCTGTGTCATAGTGGGCTACCGGGGCATGGTGCAATGGACCAAGGACGGCCTGGCCCTGGGCGGGGAGAGAGACCTGCCAGGTGAGAGGGACTAATAGCTCTCTCTCTCTCTCTCTCTCTCTATATATATATATATATATATATATCCTTCACTCTCTCTCTCTCTCTATATATA